>RJWM01016269.1:0-45696 GCA_004363535.1 Dasyprocta punctata | reverse complement strand
GCTGATCACATCTCCAGGAAACCCACAAGGACTTTTATCTGCCGGTCCTGAGCAGAACTGCTGGGATTCCGCAACTCAGGCTGCGGTCAGGTCTAGGCCATCCTACTGAAAATCTGCTCAAGTTCTCATGAGAAGTTCTGCAAAGTCCAAGATCTTGTAATTAACCAGATACTTCTCCAGCCAGCTTTGCCACGGCCTACTCTCCTATCTCAATATCAACTCATGATAAATCCTATGAATGGAGTACCACTGTCTGAGGGGTTAAGTAACACGTTCCTGATCACCAGGGGCGGGGGGCAAAGTCAGGGGGCAAGTGACACTTTTTCTTTTTTTTGTGGTGCTGTTTATGGAACCTAAGCCCTCACACACGCTGGGCCAGCACTCTGCCACTGAGTTATCCTCAAAGTCCCTAAGCCATACTCTTGATTCAGAGTCCAGTGTCTTGATCCTTATGCTTTCCTGATGCTAGAATATCCTGCTGTCATCAATTTCCTTCTGCATTTCTCCCCAGGGATAGATAACACCTGCCAATGGATTTATGCATAGTGGGCCTTCACAGCCTCGAGGTAGCTTTTGGTAGACATCCCTGACATCTCACTACTAGATGTAGGTAAGACCTAGGGGACCTCATAGACTGACTTTGCAAATTGACAACTCCAGGCCATATGTGACAATACATCCCTGACCTGGTGTAGATAGCCAAACCACAACCCCCACAGCATTCAGCTCAGAAAGATCAAGCTTCATCGATGATTGGAATGTCCCTTTGCTCCCCACCTACCCTTCCCCTGCCACTTCTATGTCAGGACCAACCAGCGAAAGCTATAAGCTTTGCAAGCTGATATCATAGGATGCCCCACTTCAGCCACCTGTGGTTTTTTATGCCAACAGCATGCAATCGTAACACACCTGAAACCTTCCTTTTTTCCACTATGGATCTTTCCCACTGCCCTGCCTGCCTTTGAACATCTGCCAAATACAGTTCATGCTGGTTCTGACTCCCTTGCTATAGCAAGTGCTGAATACATGGTATCTCTGAGTGTGCTCAACTGAACAGTCTGTTTATTTTCCTGGTCTCCTTTCCATCACTGGACTACCAGGTAGTGTGCTTCCAGTGAAGCAGGTCTCGAGTGGAATTAAGCCACAGCCCTAAGCACTGCATGGTGAATCAAGGACCAGAGTACTCAGTCTTACACATGCCTTCTGTTGCATCTTGGAGCCCCAGTCTCAGTTCCCCAAGAGCTTTCACAGTACCTTGCAACAAATGTGCAACTGGAATGCATGAGAAAGTTCTCTAGATGATAGAAGCAAGGCAGGTAAACTAGCCTCAGAGAATCCTTTCCTAAGTATCTGAACTCAGGATCTAATAGGAGTCCTAGGCCATGTGTCCCACTCATGAGAGAGGGGTACTGGGCTTTGTGATTTCTCATATTCCTGTTCATACAAAGTTATGTGTGCCTATACAATTGTCACGTTCACATATAGTCAACTGATTTTGCCAGTCAAAATTGCTTCTCAGGCCTCTGCTGCTAACTGTCCAGCCCTCTAGAGCTCATCCTGATGGTCAGATTGGAAAAGAGGTTCCTGGTGCTTTGGGTCCATAAGTGCCTAAGCGGAATCTTTCACCTGCTACCTGTCCCAGGAGGTGAAATCCTGCTTAGGACCCTCAAATGCTAATAGCAGGCCCTGTGCCTGGGAGCTCTCTGGCCAACTAGGAAGATGCCTTCCCAGAAGATTTGTAAATGAATAAAGAATACATAGGAGAAAATGATTTATATTAAGACATAGTTTTCAAAAATTTGACAAACAAATGCATAATGAAATAATAACACATGTGCTTCTTTACTAATGCATTAAATATGAAGGCCTGGAGGCAACTCTAAGAGCTATCATGTTTGAGGTAGTGAAAAATGTAAGTATTTTGAAATGTCTGAAACAGTCGGAATGTGATACACCAATGTCCATAATTTCTATTGGTTATAAAATCACAGAAGAGTCTGTGGTTGTCTGCATTCATCTCTGAAGGAAATGCTAAATTATATTCGGAGGTTAGTAAAAGTAAAGGTATCTTTTTTCCCCATTCTCAGTGAACTGCCTTCAGTTCTCTCTGTGGGCTTCAGCACAAGGAGTCCTTTCCCAGAGGATAATGTTCAGTACGCACAAAGCACACTGTCCACGCTGAGACATGGGATGCCAGGCCAGTGTTCGTCGTAGAGGAATTAGTCATTTATTTGGCATCTTCTTCCCTGTAGATGACAGGCTCTGGGCAGCACAAACTGAGTACGGCTGGATGACTTAGAACAGTGCCTGGCATGGGGGTATTCAACATTATTGATGGAATAAAAGGATGAAAGCAAGGTGATGTGTCTGCAGGGCCTCGTTTGCACAGGGGGTTGTTGATGAGGTTCCCAGTGCTGCCCAAACCAAGGCCTATCAGAGTGAAGAGGTGAATACCTTTCTCTAAATTGGCATCTAGCTCTTTTCTTCCAGTCCCTAATGTTCTTCATTTTCTCCTCTATTAGGTCTCGAAAAATTCTTTTTGTCCACAAGTAATTCTTCTTTTCTTTATCACTCCTTGCTTATTGCCAAGCATTTTTTTCCTCTCTTCTTTCCATCTGTTATCCAGTAACTTCCTTCTAAAAAAGTGGTTTGCCAACTAAATCTTACCAGGTTCAGGCTGCTTGTCACTCCTTCAGGAGTTAAGATTCCAGGATTTTCTGGTCTTGAACACGGAACTGGATGAAACAAGCAAAAAGCAGTGGCAAAGTTTATTCAAGAAAGTAAAAGTGCCTGAACTACATAGTGCAATCCTGTCTCAAAAAAAAAAAAAAAAAAAAAAAAAAAAGTAGGCCTGGGAGTTTAGCTCAGTGGCTTAAGCACCTGCCTGGCAGGTGCGAGGTTGTGAGTTCAATCCCCAGTTCTGAAAAAAAAAGGAAAGAAAAGAAAAGAAAAAAGAGAAGAGTGGGAGAGAAACTGGCTGTACAGAACAAGCTTGGGTCGAGCAAAGAGAAAAAGAGGGTGAAGGGAAGATAAAAGTACACACTGTGTATGGGAAGCCAGCGTGGGCTATCGTGGAAAGTTACAATGGCAGACTTCTTGGCAATAATGTGCCGTTTTAGACTGTCTAAATCTCCTTGAGAAAACCTGTGAGAACCTCTACGTATGGTCCTGAAAGGCAGAGCTTGGATCTGCTGTCCAGGCTATTCTATTGGAAACCTGCTTGGGCTCTGCTCAGAAGTCCGAGTGCAGGGCTTCGGGAACTTTTCTGTGCCTGTGTCCAAGATTTTGTAATTAACAGGTCACAGCCACTTCCCCAGCCTGCCTTTGCTATGCCCTAATTTATCTCACATTTTCTAGGCTTTTCTCTACCACTTCATAAAAGAGCTTGATGACTGATAAAACCCAGAGCCTGGGTCATCAAGACCCCAGAACCCCCAAGACAGTATTGATAATATTATTTTCTTTTTCTTTTTTAATATCCATTTTATTTCAAAGAGGAAAAAAAAAAAGAAAGGAAAAAGAGAAAACAAAATTTCAAAACACCTCAATCGGGGGCAACAATGGTACATACATTGCACATTGTCATCCCTAAATTATTCACCCAGAGCACAAGACATCTGCATTCAATTGTCTGAACAATACCAGTGCAAATCTTTCTCTTCAATGATCTCAGAGAAATCAGCAGTATAACTATCTTAACTGTTTTATATACATATATACATATACCTATGAATATACATAAACATATATTATTTCTTTCAGCTTCTCATACTAGTGAGACAATATGATTTATTTCACTTAAGAGTTTGGTCTCAAGTTGCATTCATTTACCTATAAAAGTCTCAAATTTATCCTTCTTTATGGCTGAGTAGTTCTCCACTGTATAAAAATACCACAACTTTTTAATCCATTCCTCATTCAATGGACATTTAGGTTGTTTTCAAGATCTACCTATTACACATTGTGCTGCTATAAACATGGATGCACATATATCACTGTGGTATGATGTTTTTAATTCTTTTGGAAAGATACCCAGAAGGGGAATAGCTGGGTCGAATGGGACTTCTAGTCCTAGTTTTTTGAGGAATCTCCACATTGATTTCCAGAGAGTTGCAGCAGTCTACACTCCCACTAAAAATAGAGAAGGGTTTGTTTTTTCCCACAGACCCTCAAGTATTTGTTATTGGTTGATTTCTTGATAATAGCCATTGTTTCTGGGGTGAGATAGAATCTGTGTTGTTTTAATTTGCATCTCTCAAGTGAAAGGTGACTTTGAATGTCTTTTCACATATTTATTTGCTGTTCGTATTTCATCATCTGAGAAGTGTATTCATTTCAGATGCCCATTTTTGGATTGGGTCTTTAAATCTGGGAGGATTGACTTATTTGAATTTTTTATGTGTTCTTAATAGTAATCTTTTGTCTGAGGCACAGCTGGCAAATGTTTTCTTCAATTCGGTTGGTGGCTTATCTTCCCATATAAAAGTTTTTCAGTAGGATGAGATTCCAGTTGTTGATTCTTTGTAATAGTTCCTGTGCAATCAGGATTTTGTTCATAAAGTCTTTGCCTACACCAATGTCATCAAGAGTTTTACCTATTCTATCTTCCAGCAGATTTAATGTTTCTGTTTTAATATTAAGATCTTTGATGCATTCTGATTTTAGCTTAGTGCATGGTGAAAAATATGGATTCTGTTTTAATCTTCAGCATGTGTAGAGCCAGTTTTTCCAGCACCATTTATTAAAGAGGCTATCTTTCTTCCAGTTTTTGGCACCTTTTTCAAAGATAAGGTGGCTTAGTGTGTCTGAAGTTTTTTATGCATCTTCTAATCTGTTCCATTGATCTTCAGGTCTGTTTTTTTTTTTTTTTTTTTGCCAGTACCACGCTGTTTTTATCGTACTAGCTTTATAGTATAATTTCAAGTCAGGGATTGTGATGCTCCCTGTCTTGTCTTTGTTGTTCAGGATTGCCTTTGCTATTCTAGGTCTCTTCAGGTTCCAGATGAATTGTAGGATTGTTTTCTCTAATTCTGTGAGATATGCTATTTTGATTGGGATTGCATTGAATCTATATAATAGTTTTGAAAGTATGGCCATTTTCATTATATTGTTTCTTCCTACCTTAGAGCATGGGATAACTCTCCATTTTTTAATATCCTCTTCAATCTCCTTTTTCAGAGTACTATAATTTTCAATATAGTGGTCTTTTACATCTTTTATTAGATTGATTCCTGTGTATTTTTTTGGCTGGTGTTATGAAAGGTGTTGTTTCCTTGATTTCTCTCTCAATGAGTTTGTTATTTGTGTATGGGGAGGCTATCGATTTTTGAGTGTTGCCTTTGTATCCAGCTAAGTTACTGAATTTGCTTATTAAATCTAATAGTCTTTGGATGGAGTTTTTGGGTTCTTCTATGTAGAGTATCATGTCATCTGCAAATAATCATAGTTTAACTTCTTCCTTTCCATTCTTTATTCCTTTTATTTCTTTCTCTTTTCTAATTGCTCCAGCTAAAGTTTCCAGGACTATATTAAATAAGGGTGGAGACTGTGAACATCGTTGTCTTATTTCTGATTTTAGAAAGATAGTTTTCAGTTTTTGTCCATTTAGTATGATGTTGGCTGTTGGTTTGTCACAGATGGCTTTTATCAGATTGAGATAAAGACAATCTGTTCCAATTTTCTGTAGGGTTTTTATCATGAATGGGTGCTAGACTTTGTCAAAAGCTTTTTCTGTATATATTGATATGATCATATGGTTTTTGTCCTTGGTTCTATTAATATGGTGTGTTAAATTTATGGATTTATGTATATTGAACCATCCCTGAATCTCTGGGATGAATTCCACTTGATCATGATACATAATCTTGATGATTTGCTGCATTCTGTTTGCCAGTATCTTATTAAGGAGTTCTGTATCTATGTTCATGAGGGTAATTGACCTTTAGTTCTCTTTCTTAGTTTCTTCTCTGGTTTTGGTATCAGGGCAATACTTGCTTCCAGTAATGAATTTAAAAAAATTTTTTTGAAGTGAATAAAACAAAATGAAATAAAAAAAATAGAGTCAATCAAAACAAAACAATGAACATGGTACATGACTTCAAAAAAGATAAAAGAAAATCAATACTGGTTACCATAATGCCTCTTGTTATCTACAAAATAACTGTCCATACCATCAGGCACAATCAAATCATACAGAATGATACAGAATAAAACCAATAAAAACAGAACAACAGAAGCAATACAGGACTTCAAAACAATAGTAAAACAACAGTGGCTACCATAATGCCCCTTGTTATCTTGAAAGTAGTTGCCTATACCATCAGACATAATACAATCAATCAAAACAAAATCACTCAAAACAAAATAATGAAAGCAATACAGGACTTCAAAACAAGATAATAGGAAATCAACAAAGGCTACCATATTTTATCTTTGAAATAGCTGTCCATGTCATCAAATATAATAAAATTAGACAAACAAACAGAATAGAACCAAACTAAAATGAACAATGAAAACAGTATAAGATTCAAATCATGATAATAGCTTAACAATGACCACTGCCTTCCCTGTTTAGGTACTTTCACCCCTTTCACTTTCATGATATCTATTGTGTATTTTGGATCCCACTAACTCCTTTAGTGTTTTATACTAGAAAGACAACACAATATTCACCCATGTGACTCTGAACCTTTTCATCCATGAGCATGATCTCAAGTTGTATTCGTTTACCTTCAAGAGCCCCAAGGTTATCTTTCTTTATAGCTGAGTAGCTTTCCATTGTATAAAAATGCCATGTCTTTCTTGTCCTCTCTACAGCTGATGGGCAAGCTATCCCCACTTCTTTCCGGTTCCCTGTCACATGGAACATTGTTCTCTCTCCTTTGATTTTCAGTCTGTGAACCCCCTTTCGAGTTAAATGTGTTTCTTGTATAAAGCATATTGATGGATCCTGTCTCCTGATCCACTCTGCCTGTGTTTCCTTTTATTGGTGAATTGAGGCCATCTGCATTAATGGTTATGGCCAACATATACTGCCTCATCTCTGCCACGCTATTTTCCTGCCTTTGCCTACTTACTTTTCATCTCCATTCAATTGTCTGCCCTGCTTGATGATCCTCCTCTGCCACTGTTCCTGGAACTGTGGTCTTTCTTATCTCTCTCTAGAAGGTTCTTCAGTATTCTTTGTAGGGTTGGTTTGGTGGTCATGAATTCCATCAGTTGTTCCTTGTCATGGAAGTATCTTGTTTCTCCATTAATTTTGAAAGAAAGTTTTGCAGGGTACATCAATCTGGGTTGGAAGTTACTCTCTTTCAGGACTTGAAATTCTTCACTCCAAGCTCTTCTTGACTTGATGGTTTGTGTTGAGATGGGCTTTCCTTTATAGGTGATCTGTTTCTTTTCTCTAACAGCTTTTAATATTCTGTTCTTGTGTTGAATTTCTGGGATCTTGATTATAATATGTCTGGGTGTAGATTTTTTTTGGTTATGGCTATCTGGAGTTCTGTATGCTTCACTTATCTGAATGTTACTTCCTCTTCTCATGCTTGGGAGGTTTTCTGATATTATTTCTGTAAACAGACTTTTAATGTCATTTGTGTTGACCCCCGCTTTTTCATTTGTACCTATTATTCTTAAGTTATGTTTCTTTGAGTTGTCTTGCAGCCATTGAATTGTTACTTCATGGTTCCTTGTTAGTTTTCAGAGATCTTTTCTTTCATGATCACAGGCTGAAAACCTGTCTTCAATGTTTGAAAGTCTATCTTCAGTCTCTTTCAAGTGGTTTTCCCTGCTTTCAGTGGAATTTTTTAATTTCCTGGGTATCTTTGAACCTGTTTCACACATTCTAAATCTTTCTTATATTGTTCATTCAAGGTTTCCCTCATTTTCCTATACCCTTCCATTTTTTTAAATCTATGTCTTCTTTAGAAGTGATTAGCAATGCTTTTATTGTTTTTCATTTCTTCTTTTACCTGAGATAATATTTCTGTTCTAATTTCTTTTATAGCCTCATGAAATTGTTTCTTTACTTCTGATGCCCTCACTTCAGAAACTTCAGGTGTGTGACTCCCAATCTCTTCCATGCTTACCTCACCCAGACTTTGTCTGCTGGGGTTGGCAGCCAGTGACTGCCTCTTGCTTCTTCCTCTTGACATATTCCTGGGTTCTTCTGGACAAGTGTGTAGTGGGGTCTATGGCACTTCCTGCATTAGCTAGAATTTCTCCGAAGTGAGACTGGTTCTTCTAGCCAGTGCTGGCTATAAGTGTGCTGGTGCAGGACTGTCTGCTGCTTTTCCCAGCATGTGTTGGCTCCCTGATGGCTAGTGGAGTGCGTGCAGGCATAGGACTTGCCACTGCCTCCTAGCTGATTACCACCTCCTAGCTGGTTACCAGAAAGGATCTTCTGGTATGGCTGCCTGAGTGCACGAGAGGGTAGTGTTCATTGCCGCCTCCTGACCAAGCTGGTCACTGGCAGGGAGCCCCCGTGATGGCCATTGGAGGGTGTGCAGGGGCGGGTCTGACCACCACCTTTGGACCCAGCTAGGTACCTGCAGGGAACCTCCACACTGTGCCCTGGAATGCACGTGGGGTCAGGGCTCAGTTTGTGGGATTTCCACCAGTCTGCACCCAGCTAGGAACTGCTGGAGGAAGCTCGCAGCAGGTTGGGTTCTGGGTTTATCCAATCCGAATCCAAAATGGGTCTTGGTCAATGACTCTCTCCTGCAGAAGGACTGAGTCCTCTGCACTCACTGCCAGCCAGTGCACTCCTCCATATCTGCTGCTCCCTTCCACTACTGTGTCTCTTTGCAGAGGCCTCTGGGGTCACTAACCATCACAGTGATTGTGACCGTGTGTCCCCAGGTTCCAACGGCTTGTTTTGCACAACTCTGGGCAAAGGTGCCACCAGCCACCACCTTCTTCTTTGTTGAAGTTCTTCTTTTTACTATCTCTGTGGGTTTCAATTCTCACTTTAGATTCTTCACATGTTCAAGGAACCCACTTCCTTCCTTTATGTCTTCCCCATGATGCTATATTCCAGCATCTGGACTGTATCTCTCAGAGAGACTGTTTATTCTGCTGCTTACTGTTCCACCATCTTACAGAACTCCCAGTAATGAATTTTGGAGTATTGTTTCCCTTTCAATTTCATTAAAGTGTTTGAGAAGTAGTGGTGTTAGGTCTTCTCTAAATTTCTTGTATAATTCAGCAGTGAATCCATCAGGTCCTGAGATTTTCTTCATTGATAGATTTTTAAATTACATCTTCGATTTCATTGATGATACTGATTTATTTAGGATGTTTATATCTTCTTGATTCAACTTTGGTAATTCATATGTATCTAGGAATGTGTCCATTTTTTCCTGTGTTTTCCATATTGTTAGAATACAAGTTTTCAAAGTAGGTGTAGATAATCTTCTAGATTTCTGCAGGATCTGTTGTGATTTCACCCTTTTCATTCCTAATTGTGTGGATTTGAGTCTTTTCTTTCCTTTTTTTGATAAGGTTGAATAAGAGTTTGTCGATTTTATTTAATCGTTCAAAGAACCAACTCTTCGATTCATTGATTCTTTGTATTGCTTTTTAGTGTCCAGTGCATTAATTTCTGCTCTGATCTTTATAATTTCCTCCCTCCTATGAGCTTCTGGCTTAGCCTGATCTTCTTTTTTTAGAAGTTTGAGGTTCACCATTAGGTTGTTTATATGTACTTGCTCTGTTTTCCTGATATAAGTATTTACTGTTATAAGTTTCCTTCTTAGGGCTCCGTTCATTGTGTCCCATAAGTTCTGGTCTGTTGTTTTGTCATTATCATTTAATTGTAAAAACCATCTAACTTCTTCTTTAACTGCATCCATGACCCACTGGTTGTTCAGTAGGGTGCTATTTAATTTCCGTGTGTTTATGAAGTTCTTGTGGTTTCTTTTGCTATGGATTTTCAATTTTATTGCACTGTGGTCTGATAGTATGCATGGGATAATTTGAATTCCTTTGCACTTACTTAATCATGTTGTATGAGCTAGTGTGCAGTCTATTTTGGAGAATGTACTGGGCAGCTGAGAAGAATGTGTATTCTGATGCCACAGTGTAGAACACCTGATAGACATCTACTAAATCCATTTGTTTGAAAGTTTGATTTAGTTCTAATATTTCCTTATAGATTTTTGTCTAGTTGATCTTTCTTTTTGTGACAGTGGGGTACTGAGGTCTCCCAGTACAACCTTATTAGGGCTTATTTGATTTTTCATGTCCATTAGTAATTCTTTTATATAGCTGGGTGCACTGGTATTTGTTGCATATATATTTATGATTATTATCTATTTCTCTTCAATTTTTCCCTTTACAAGGAGGTAGTGACCTTCTTTATCTTTCTTAATCAATCTTGTCTTGAAATTCATTTGTCTGCAAATAGAATAGCTACTCTTGTTTTTTTTCTGGGTTCCTGCCAAATGGAATATTGTTTTCTATCCTTTGACTTTCAGTCTATGAATTTCTTTTTCAATTAAATGTATTTCTTGTAAGCAGCATATTGTTGGATCCTACTTCTTGATCCATTCTGTCAGTGTCTTAGTTAATTTTCACTTGTTGCCGAGACAAAATACCTGATGCCCAAAATTAGGGAAAGAAAGATTTATTTCTTACAGTTTCTAGGGAGTTTCAGTCCAGACTTAGTTGGCTCTGAGGCAGCATGGTGTGGCGGGGTAGCCATCATGGTAACCACCAAACAGCAAGGCACGCTGGCGAGAGTGAGAAAGGGTGGAAGCAAGAAAGAGGAAGACCCGCCTCCCTTACACTGTATGTCAGCTCTACCCCTGGGCAGGTGCAGCACTCACATCACCAATCCCAGCACTAGACAACAAACCAATCACAAATGCCAGACTCAGCCCCATCAAAAGTATATGTGGACTTGGAGGAACATAGTATCACCCAATACAGTCAGTCTGTGTCTTTTGATTGGTGAATTAAGACCATTAACATTGATGACTATAACTGATATGTATTGACTCATTCTTGTCATGTTATTTTCCTGTTGTTTCCCCTTCTCCCCCCGCCCCGCAATTGTTTGCCTTCCCTGGTGGATTCCTTCTGTTGGGGTTCATGGAACTGTAGTCATTATTATCTCTTTCTAGAATGTCCTTCAGAACATTTTGGAGTATGGTTTGGTGATCATAAATTTCCTCAGTTGTTCTTTCTCATGGAAGTATCTTATTTTGCCATCAATTTTGAAAGATAGCTTTGCAGGATACATCAATCTGGGCTGAAAGTTGTTTTCCTTTAGAAATTGGAGGACTTGAACTCCAAGCTCTCCTTGACTTGAGAGTTTGTGCTGAGAAGTCAGCTGTGATTCTGATGGGCTTTCATTTATAGGTGATTTGTTTCTTTTCTCTAGCAGCTTTTAAGACTCTATTCTTTTGTTGGATTTCTGGAATCTTGACTATGATATGCCTGGCTATAGATTTTTTTTTTTTTGCTCATGGCTAATTGGAGTTCTATATACATTTTTTATCTGTGTGTCAAATTCTTTTTCTCTACCAGGAAAGTTCTCTACCATGATGTCTGTGAACATTTTTCTAAATGTCATTTGTGGTATCTCCTGCTTTTTCATTGACTCCAATCAATCTTAAAGTATTCTTTGTCTCATTTAGCAGCTGCTGGATTTATTTCTCATAGTCCCTTGCTATTTTTGAGAAATGTTTTTTTTTTCTTGGTCGCTAACAGCAAGGCTGTCTTCAATATCAGCAATCCTGTCCTCACATTGCCTAATCTACTCTGAATACTTTCAATGGGGTTTTTATTGTCCTGGATTTCCTCTCGAATCTGTTTTATCAATTACATTTGTTTCCTCTGCTGAGCTTCCATAATTTTCTGAACCTTGTCTGTATTTGCTCTAACATCACTAAGCATGTTGTGCATTTTGGTAATCTCTGTATTTAACTGAGAGATTATTTGTGATTTCATTTTTTTCCAGAGCCCCATTCAAATGCTTTGTTGTTACCACTTCAGAGAGGCCTGGTGGGGGGCTTTCAGATTGTACCACCTCATTGCACCCTGGATTTGCCTTTGATGAATTGGACCTCTGGGGTTGCATTTTGCTAAGTGTCTTCTCATTTTCTTTTCTCTCTTTCTCTCTCTCTCTTTTTTTTTTTAGTTTAATTCCTGGCATGATGCTTGTAAGTTGCCCCAAAGTGGGTTGCTTTATTGCTAGTATTTAGGACTGTTAGGTGATAACTTCTTCTTTGAGGTATCTTCTAGACGTAGCTGGTTTTTGGGTTTTGAGTCTGTTGGGAGATCTTATATCTTCAGTTGGTTGAAGATGAGAAGTTGTTGCTTGTTTGGCCTAGTCCCTGGTTCTTTGGCACTGTGCCACAGTATTTTCTGTGACCCTAAGTCATGGTATACCAGGACCAACAGCTGTTTAGAACAATTATGTCAACTTTGACTATAGTTGTACCAATCACATTAAACGCAGCCTAGAAAATGACAAACTGAGCTAACCCTTAATTTGCCACTTTCAACCATATGAACTACGTTTGTGATTATATAACAAAATGTAAAACAAACCAGAATTATATGCAGTATATAAATCCTTAATGTGTTGATTTTGTCCTCAGGGGTTAAAATTTAAGGTGTGCTAAGGAGAAAAAAGAAGTGGAAGAAGAGGAAGAGCTTAGGAATAAGGTTGGAGGACAAAGGGGTATCAGGCCAACTTTGGGAAAATTTGTGCAGAAGTCTGAAGGAAAAGAGAGATGGAAGAGATAAAGGAAGAACAGAATAAAACCACACCCACAAAGAGGCTAGGAACCATGTTCATACTCATATAAAAACAATGAAGGCAAAAGAGGATTAAAAAAAAAGAAAGAAAAGTAAAATAAAGTCTACCTCTAGAATTATCTCTGGTTTCACTAGCAGACAATGTGTGGAGACAGAGTCATGAATCATGTCAATCTATCCAAGCAAGCCAGCTGTAGCTTTTTGGTGGGATAGTGGGTAGTCTCAACAGGCCCGCCCTGAGACCAGACTCACTGGGCTTGCCACTGCCTGAGCAATTTTCATGGGTCTGAGCCCAGATGAGACCTGGTAGGAGGTGGAGCAAGCAGCAGTTCTGGGTTCTGAGTTCAACTGGCCCATCTCCAAAATGGCTACAGGCTAATTGCTCTCTCCCACATGAGGACTAAATCCTGCACGCTCACCACCAGCCAGTGCAGTCCTCCACATCCACTGCTCCCCTCCACTGCTTTGTCTCTTTGTGGAGGCCTCTGGGGTTGCCAGCTATCAATGTGTGTCTGCAGGTTTGAACTGCTCCTCTTGCAGAGTGAGTCCCATCTCAGGGAGAAGGCACACCAGTTACTGCCTTCGTTGTTGGAGTTTTTCTCTTTACTTTATCTGTGGGCTTCAATTTGCACTTTAGATTCTTCCTGGGTCCAGTGGACCCACTTCCTTCCTTGTCTTCCTCATGATGCTATATTCCAGCATCTGAGAGAGGCTGTTTTCTCTGCTGCTTGCCGCTCCTCTATCTTGGTCTCTTCTCGATAATATTTTCTTTCTTTCTTTCTTTCTTTTTTATTTTTACTTTTTGTACTAGAATGAACTCATGACCTTGTGCTGGCAAGGTGGTTGCTTGTGCCACTGAACTAATTCCCTAGCCCCTGATAATATTGTTTTCTTGAGGGAAGAGAGCTAAAGAAAACAAAATGAAACTAAACTAAACTAAGATAAAAAACCTCCAAAATGGTGAGAGAGATTGAGATGGAAAGAGACTGAGGAGGAAGTATAAAACCTTCTCAGTCTCACCACTCCTACTTACTTTATGTCATTCTTACAATTGCTATATAAAGTAAATATTAGCATTTCTGCCCTAAGGAAGCTAAAGATGCAAAGATTAGGTAATGTGCCTAAGGCAACACAACTGGTAATTAACAGGAGATTGGATCCAGCCTTCTGTCTCCAAAGCCCACACCCTTATTTACCTGCTCCTTGTCTGTTAAGGTCATCAGGTTGGAGTAATATGCTTTCAGTTCCTAGGACAGCATTGTTCCAACTGGCTACAGTGGATGACCAGCTTGATTTAATTTCACACAGTTAAGTGCTTACTGCTCAAAACTATTCACAACTCTTGCTACAAGTGACTCACCCACAAGTTTGTGACATCTTAACTGGTCTAGCTCTATTGCACTGATTTCATATCAACCATGTCAAATGGTTGTACATGTTTCTCATACTCTCACTCTCTGCACTTGTCTCCTGGTGGAGCACTGCAGCATTCCATGGAGAAGCAGCTTTCTGCAAACCACACTGAGTAGCAGTGGTGCAGGACATGGTGACTCCCGCGAATGCCAGGTCTCCAGCCCAGTTGATATAGTTGCCTGATGACCTGTGGTTCCTCACAGTGATCACATAGAAATCTGTAGACATTTTAAAACTTGGAGAATTCACAGCTGGCCCTAGATAAATAATTCGACATTGTTCTCATTCACAGCGAAGAATATCTATGAATCCTCTGAGATATTAAGTGAAATATTTTCAAAGTTTCCCTTGCTCTCTATGTGATGTTCATTATAGTGTACTTATGGCATGTTGCTATGCATTTTGGCTAAGGGGCTGCTAAATCATTGAAGAGCTGCCATTTCAACAAGGGGTTTTTAAGGTGTTTGGACATCCTCGCTGTTGGCAGCTATGTGTGTGATTTTTCTTTTCTTGGAATACCCATGGGGACTTCTGTGTACTCTTGGTAAACAGAGGTGTTAAATAGTCCACATTTCTTGGCATTATGATTTTTGGCTGAAATGCAAGTGTGTGGATATGCTGCTTTTTCTATTAGACACCTGAGGGAATGTTTTCTAATCCATTTCTTTGAAGCTGAGCTTAGTTCCTTCTAGAGTTTTGGCTTTATGTTTCTGTATTACTCACCTTTAGGAATAACTCAGAGCCAAAATCCAGGCTGGCTTGCTCTCTTCTGCATTTCTGACATTTTTCTGGTGCCACCCAGTGGCCAGTTAGTAGTTTGATTTCAGGTCCTGGAACTGTGACTATTTTCTAGACTGTAAAGGCAGTCACATTATATAAGTACTGTGTGCTAAACAACTGCACCACTGGAGATCCTCAGACTCATTATTTAAGGAACTCCCCAAATATTTGAGAAACTGAAGTACAATCTAGGAAAGTGAATTTTTTTCCTCAAAAGACTTGAGGATTTGTTTGATCTGCACATGAACTCTGCCTCTGAGGCTTGCTAGCTGGTGATACATGGCAGTTTCTTAATCTCTTAGCCTGACTTACTCATCTATAAAAAGGAAATAATAATAATAAATAGTGAGGGTTATGGTTTAGCTCCAAAATGTCCCTCAAAAGTCTCATGTGTTCAGAGGTGGGGTTTTTGGAAGGAGATTGGAACATAGAGGTGCTATATTCATCAGTAGACTAATCCACTGATGAGCTTAGAGCTGCATGTGTTGTTAGGAGGTGAGGCCTGGTCAGAAGAGATGACCACTGAACATGTGAATGGAAGTGTTTTTTTGTTGCCCACCCATCCCTGACTCTGCTTTCTGGCTTCCTTAGGTTGAACAGCTTTCTTCCATTATCCCTTCCACCATGATGTATCTGTCTGGGAGCCACCCAGTCATGGGCAAAACCCCCAAAGCCATGGGCCAAAATAAGTCTCTCAAGTCACACATGATGGATATTTTGTCTCACTGACAGAACGTAATAGCCCATTAGTGTTAATAGCCATTAATAGTATTCTGACTGTTTGGTATACCTAGGAAAACCTGATATGTAATAGCTTATAACTCATTGCTATAGTAATAATAGCTAAGTCCAAATTATTGTTTGTCAATTTATTAACTATTAGTCAGTTTATAATTTTTTTACCATTTAAATCCATGTATTGAATCTGCCACTGAACAAAATACTTAGAAGTTGTTACAGATTTTTGCCTCCCAGAGCTTACAGTTCATCAAGTGAAGAAATGGTCAATGAAATGGTATTTTTGTGTGGTAGAGAGACACAGAAGAGGGTGAACTGGAACTCTACTCCACAGCACAAGGGTGGGGTCTGACTGGAAGGAAGGAGAGGAGAGGAGGGGTGGGTTGCATTAGCCACTACCCACAGAAGGAAACTAAAGTGACTGAGAAGAGAAGCACAGGTTAGGTGAGCAAGGGAAGAGGGTAATTATCAAAGAAAATTGTTCATCTTTTTCTGCCATCCTGAATATATTAGTTTTCTAGGGCTGCTGTGCCAAGTGATCACAAACTGAGCAGCCTGGAACAGTACACACGGGTTCTCTCATAGCTCTGAGACCTAGAAGTCGGAAAGTGTTGTCAGAAGGGCCTTGTTCCCCCGTAGTCTCTAGGGAGAATCCATTTTGTGCCTCTTCCAGCTTCTGCTTGAGGTTTCAAAGATGTGCAGGAGCGAGAGTTGGTTACACTATGATGGAGTGGGCTCCTGAGGAAAGGTTGGGGTCTCCCTGGCTTCCCAGTGAAGACGAGATTTCTGAGGGCATCAGGTGGGGACATGGGGGCCTTCACTCTGATGGTTCCTAGGTCTGCCTCTTGGCTCTCACTGCAAATAAAGTCGGATTGGTGTTTTCTCAGGGTGCACAGTTTCTTTGGTGGCAGAAATGAGTTCCACTCTAAGGAAACTTGACTCATGCAACTGCATGAAAGGGTTCTTTGATGTAGAAAAAGGATTTGTCATTTAGGATATAATAATTGAAATAGGATCTGAGCTACAAAAACTGTTTGTATACAGCATTATAGGGATACATGTCTTTCTTATCTAAGCTACACCTGTACATTGAAGACTGAAGAATAAATAACCATTGAAATAAAAATGATAATAACTGACCTTGTTCATACAGGGAAAAGTCCTGGACTTTGGAGAACCTGGTATGAAACCCTGTCTTTTCCATTTATTAACAGATAAGAAGTCTCAGGAAGGATGGAAGTGTGAGGTTTTTTGGTGGATGCAAAACCATGACTCTCCAAGGGTACCTGATGAACTTACAGGTGCTTGATTCCAACCCAGTGCCTGGCACTGAATTGATTCTCGGTAAAAGTTTGTCTTTTCCCTGTTTCCTGAAGAGCTGAGCAGGAACAGAACCTCACTGTAGATACGCGTGGACACACAGACTTGTATAGCTCCACATTGGCCAGAGAAGAGACAGGCCCTTTGTCCATGGCTAAGTGAAGCCACAGTGAGTGAGAAGTACATGAGTTTCTTTTCAGCACAGGTTTCTCTGTCCCACCATGTAAGAATGGAGAAACGGGACTATTTGTAAGGCAGAGATATTAGTAGGCTGAAAATCTCCTAATATTTAGTTTCCAGAGACTTCCCTTTGGGATTGGATTGCTCTACAGTGCTGACTGGGAAATCCCCTATTGTAGGCCAAGTGAGTAAAGGAGAAGGGACCATGGAGGTGACACAGGCTTCTGCTGTCCCCTCCTCCAGCATCCTGGACACGTGGGCCTCATGTGGCCACATCCTGTGCTTCCCTGGAGAAGAGTTAGGGAAACCAGCAACAGAGTTTAGGTACACTTGAAAGTTAGCCTCAGTTTTCGTCTCTCTTCATTTTCCTTTTCTTTCTCTTCTTTCCCTGTTTTTCTTTTCCTTTTGTTCTTCTTCTTAATATTCCTTTCTTCTTTTTCTTATTTAATACTTTCCTAGTTTTCTTTTTTCTTTTTTTTTCTTTTTTTTTGTTATTGAGGATTGAACCCAGGCTCTTTGCCCTGAGCTATCTCCCTAACCCTTTTTTATGTTTTTATTTTGAAACAGTGTCTCCATAAGTCACTAAACATTGCCTAGGCTGGCCTCGAACTTGTAATTCTGCCACAGCCTCCCAGAATGCTGGGATTTCAGGAGTGTGCCGACATACCGGGCCACTCCCACCTCTTTCACTGTCCTTACTCAGTCTGTTTTGTAGATCAGCTTACTTATTCTTGAACTCTGACAGCTCCTCTCTTTCCCCTTCACACTTATTAGTCTCTTCCCACGCAATTTAACTTTCTCCTGTAACTTTAGGCAGTACCTCCTCAAGACTTAAGAATCTTGATTTCCGGATGAGAAATATGTCCATCTGCCAAATAGCTCGTCCCAGGAGCACCTCCATCTCAACACACCTTGGACTGAAACCATGTCCTGCACACACCTACCCAGTTATATGCATATTGTATTTTAATCTTTTCTCTCTTGCCACCCTGGTAAGGTTGACTGTTTTTTTACTCCTGTGTCATCTCATTGTCACTTCTTTGGGTCATGTTCCAATATTTCTTGAGCATTCTCTCATGAATCTTTGGCTTTCTACCTAATCTGGTATGTCCTCCAAAGAATCAACGACATCTCTTTTTAAAAATGCAAATTGGGATGTTTCGTTTTTAAATTTTTTATCAACACATGTTTGTAGTGCATAATGACATAATTTATCATGGGGAATTAGTACATGTACACAGCTCATCTTAATTCTTTTTATTTCCTCTTCCTTGCTTCCCCTCACTCCATCTCTTGGTTCAGATTGGGAAGTTTCTTTCACTTTCAGTGGCTCCCATCCTCCCCGGAATAGGATTTGCTCTCCCTGTTAAGTCAAGAAGAGTCCCCTAGTGTCTCCTCCCTGTCTTTCCTTCTTCCCACCTTCTTCCTTCCAGTGCCACACTGTGTCAATGTCACTTGTCTCAGGGTTCCCCAAACAGGCTGTGCTATTTCAAACTTCTCTATACTTTATACTTGGTAAACTCAAATACAACCTCTGATTTTTATTTTTCTGTATAGAGTTGTCTCTGACTTCCCAAACCGAATACATCACTGCCCCCTCTGGGAAATTGCTGTAGCTTATACCATTGCACCTCTATTGTTGTGCTTGAAATTGCTTTTTCAGAGATCCTGTTTCCCATTAGACTGTGAGGGCTTGAGGGCAGGGACTGAGTCGTATTCATTTCTATATGATCAACTTCTGGCCCAAGGCCATGATGTCAATATTAAGCAGACTCTGGTGCAGACCTCAAGAGTTTTATAGGAGCCCTTTGTACACTTAGAAGAGAGAGATGCAAGAAGCCATCTGTCCACCTCTTGTGTGTCCCTCCCGCGTGGCTCTGAGCCCTGCCTTGCTATCAGAGCTGCTCAACATTCCCTGCACATCTCCTCAACCACAGCATCCCACTTATCTCCATCAACTTTTTGCACTCTTTTTCCTTTTCAAATTCTGCTATCCTTTGCTTTTCATTAAGATAAACTAATTTGAATAATTTCAACACAGGTATCAGCAGCTGATAAAAATAATAACTATAGGTATTCTTTTTACTTTTTTGTTAAATAACTGCTCATGTATGCTTTTGTGAAAATTCTTACCACATGTGAGGTATTTAAAAAGAAATTTTAGATTATAGTTTGCACACCTTTAAAATAACAGGTGTTATTATTGATGTGAATAAGGTAAAAAAAAAATTCCCAAATAATTGCTGAACATTAAATGGTTTCTTTTCAGCATGAGATGTCAGTTTCTTTAAAAGCCTCCAAAAATTTATGAAGACGACTATGAAAGACCATCAGAAATTAAAGTCATTGCATGTGATTATCTATCTGTTTCACCTTCAGGCAAATTTACCAACTCCTTTTCTTATTATGATATTTGTGTTCAGGCATCACCTTTTTCACTGCATGCTAATTAATCTGTGCCCATCATCACAGTCCCGTCTACTTAGTTAGAGGTTGGGCTACGGCGGAGCTTAGTTTTGGCTATGACTCAGTTCTGACAGTGAAATATTGAGGAAGGTCTGCAGGAGAGTCTTTCAACACAGGCACAGACACAAATGCACTGCCTTATTGTACTGGACACTGGATCTGCATGGAGCCTGGGGAGGGGTGAGTGAGGGCCAAGTGAACATGAGAATTACAGGGAACATGAGAATTACAGGGGACCTGCTGTGGCACTGCAACTACTGAATTAACTCATCAAGAGCTTCTTTATACTGGGAATTCTTTTGAGTCAACAAATCTTCCTTTTTTTATGCCAGTTGTTAGAAGACCACAAACAAAACTTGCAAATGCAAGTTTTCTAAATTAGACTATTATGATGAAATAGAAAAATTCATAGAAAGAATAAAGCTACCAAAATGAATTTAAAATATAGTGGAACATCTGAATAGATTTATAATAAATAATGAAAGACTAGATTGGTAATCAAAGTAGTTCCCCAAAAGAAAAGCTAAGAACCAGATGGCTCCACTGGTGAATTGTACCAACCATTTAAAAGAAAATTAATGTTAGTCTCTTACAAAGTTTGCAAAGAATAGGAATGAAGAAAATATGCATTACAAAACAAGACAAAGACAACACAAGAAAACTGTCCTTTATAAATATGAATCAATATATCATATAAATATAGACCAAAACTCTTCTATAAAGACTGGTGAACCTGTTCAGCAGTATTTAAGAAGATTATGCACTGTGGTTATTAATTGTGACATGTCAACTTGAATGGACTAGCAGGTTAATGGAAGACAGTTCTGGGTGTGTCTGTGGATGATGGACATGTAAGCACACGTTGCAGAGGGAGGATCCACCCCTAGTGTGGTGGCACCAACCAATAAGCTTGCAACCCAGAAGTAATAAAAAAGGTAAGAAGAAGGAATTCTTCCTTTTGCTCCTTCAGAGAAGCTCTGGTGTTCACCTTTGCCTTTGAATGTTCATCTCCAGTTCCTTCAGGCTTCATGTGTAGATTCTTCAGCTTTCTGATACAAACTTGCACTGAGCTGAGCTGAGTGCAGTGAGCTGAGGGTCTTTGACCTTTGAGTAGATGCTCCCACTCTTCAGCATGCAGTTGGCCATTTTGTATTCTTCCACCCCTGATCCTTCAGGCAGTCACTGTAAGCCTACTTAGTAAAAGTTTTATATAATTATATATAAATATATATATATCTTATATATAATAAATCTGTTCCTCTAGTGAATGCTAATGCATATGCCATGATCAACTAGGATTTAATCCAGCAAAATTTGTCAAAGATACAAAAATTAATATAATACAACAGCAATAAAGTACAAAAATTGTGATCATATCAATAGATTCAGAAAAAGACAAAATTCAACACTGCTTAATTACCCTGATTTGATCAGCAGTTGTACAAATGTGTTAAAATGTTCCACATACCTCAAATATGTACAATTATTGCATGTTAATAAACAATTTTAAAAATGTTTAAGGAGATGGAAATGTTAAATACCCTGACTTGATTATTACTCACTACATACTTGTATTGAATTATCAAAATATTTTCCATAAATTTGTACAAATAAATTTTTCAAAAAGCCAATCAACAAGAACAGCAATATAAGAATTGAAGAGAACTTTGTCAATGTGATAATGGAAATCTATGAGACACCTACAGCCCATATAAGACTTAATGTTTAAGTCTAAAATCATTTCTCAAAGATAAAGAACAAGATATAGATGGATACTTTCATTACCAATATTCAATACTGTATTGGAGATTCTAACCATGCAAATTGGACATGAGAAAGAAATGAAAAGTATCTACTTTGGAAAGGAAGAAGTAAAACTATCTCTATTTGCTGGCCTGATTTATATACTTGTAATCTTAAGAAATATACAAAATTCCAAAAACTATAGAGCTAATACTTTCAGGAAGGTTTCAGGATGTATGATCAATATCCAAGTCAATCGTAATGAACACTAATAATGAAAAAATCCAAAAATGAAATTAAGAAAATAGTCCCATTTTCCAATGCTACAGTTTCACAAAATAAGTACAAAAAATTGTACACTAAAAACTATAAAACTTCATCAAAATGAAGAACTAGGTAAAGGAGTAGACATATTCATTAATTGGAGGGTATAATGTTGTTAAAATAATATTCCCCAAATTGATATATAGAATCACTGCAATATATTTCTTTCTTTTCTTTTTTAACTTTTTCCTATTTTAAAGAGACTAAAAGAAAACAAAGCAATAAAAAACAAAATTTAAAAAAAAACAGTGGAACAGATACAGGATTTTGAAAAAAGCTGATAGGAAATAGTCATTATATTACACATTGTTATCTTCAAAATAGTTGCTCAGATTTCAAGATACAGGAATGCAAAGTAGATCAAGCAATGCAAACAATGCAGTTTCTTTCCCTGACCTGATAGGATCAATAGTACAATTATCTTAAGTACCTTACATATGTATATGTATGTGTGTGTGTGTGTGTGTGCATATATATATATATATATATATATATATATATGCATTTTTTCCCTTTCTTCTTTTCTCTTTTTCCCCATCCCAGTTGTTCTTTCTATGGTACCTGGTGGACCTTATCTAACCTTTCAGTTTGTTACATGAGGGAGACAATTTGATATTTACATATGTGAGTCTATTTCACCTATGAGTATGGTCTCTAGTTGCATCCATTTACTTATAAAAGCCTCAAGTTTATCTTTCTTTACAACTGAGTAGTATTCCATTATATAAAATACCACATCTTTTTTATTCATTCTTCAGTTGTTGGGCATTTGGGTTGTTTCCAATATTTAGCTATTACAATATGTGCTGCTATAAACATGAGTGCACATATATCTCTGTGGTATGATGCTTTTAATTCTTCTGGGAAAATACCTAGAAGGGGAATAGCTGGATAGAATGGGACCTCTAATCCTAGTTTTCTAAGAATCTCCACACTGATTTCCACAGTGGTTTCACCAGTCTACACTCCCACCAACATTGGAGAAGAGTTCTTTTATCCCCACAGCCCATCCAGGATTTGTTATTGGTTGATTTCTTGACGATAGCCATTCTTTCTGGAGTGAGATGGAATCTCAGTGTTGTTTTAATTTGTATTTCTTGAATGACCAATGGTGTCGAACATTTTTTCATGTATTTATTTGCCATTTGTATTTCATCTGATAAGATGCCCATTTTTGGATTGGTCTTCGGATTTTGGAGACTGAATTTTAATTCTTTGTATGTTCTAAATAAGAGTTCTTTATCTGGGGGACAGTTGGCTAAGTTTTTTTTCCCAGTTCCTGGGTTTTCTTTGCACCCTGTTGCAGATTTATTTTGACATGCAAAAGCTTTTTAATAAGACAAGATTCCAGTGTGGATTCTGGGAAGTTTTTCCCATGTAGTTTTATTTTTGTTCATGAAATCTTTACCTACCTCTATGTCTTCAAAATTTCTAATTACTTTGTCTTTCAGCAGATTTAGTGTTTCTGTTTTAATGTTTAGATCTTTGGTTAGTTTGACTTTAGTTTAGTGCATGGTGATAGGCCTGGGTCTGGTTTTAATTTTCGGCATATGGAAAGCCAGTTTTTCCAGCACCACTTATTAAAGAGGCTGTCTTTCTTCCAGTGAACTTGTTTGGCCCCTTTGTTGAAGGTAAGGTGGCTGAGTGTGTTTGTAGTTGTGGTTGTATCTTCTAATCTATCCCATTGATCCTTGGGTCTGTATAGTTTTTTGCCAGTATCATGCTGATTTTATCACAGTAGCTTTGTAGTATAATTTCAAATCAGGGATTGTGATGCTTCCTGCTTTGCCTTTGTTGCCCAGGATTGCCTTTGCTATTCTAGGTCTCTTCTGGTTCAAAATGAATTTTAGGAATGATTTCTCTAGATCTGTGAGATATGACAATGGTATTTTGATTGGAATTACATTAAATCTGTATAGTAATTTTGGGTGAATGGCCATTTTTGCAATGTTTGTTCTTCCTATTCATGAAGTAAGAATGTATTTCCATTTTATAAAACCCTCTTTGATTTCTTTTTTCAGAGTATTGTAATTTTCAATGTATAGATCTTTTACTTCCTTTGTTGGATTGATTCCTAAGTATTTCTTTTTTTGGGTGCTATTGTAAATGGTGTGGTTTCACTTATTTCTCTCTCTATGAGTTTGTTTGTTTACAGGAATGCTATTGATTCTTGAGTGTTTATTTCTTATCCAGCTACATTACTGAATTTGGTTATTACATCTAGAAGTCTTTCAGTAGAGTTTTGAAAGCCTTCTATGTAGAGTATCATGTCATCTAAAATTAATGATAATTTAACTTCTTCCTTTCCTGTCCTTATTCTTTTTATTTCTTTCTCTTTTCTAATTGCTCTGGCTAATGTTTCCAGAACTATATTGAACAGGAGTGGTGGTAGTGGACATCTTTGTCTCATTCAAGATAATATGTTGAAAGCCTTCAGTTTTGGGTATTTAGTATGATGTTGGCTGTTGGTTTGTCATAGATGGCTTTTATCAAATTGAGGTAGAGACCATCTATTACAAGTTTCAATCATAAATGAGTGTTGGACTTTATCACAAGGTTTTTCTGCATCTATTGAGATGATCATGTGATTCTTGTCTTTGGTTCTATTGATATGGTATATTATGTTTATTGATTTGTGCATGTTGAACCATCTCTGCATTTCTTGGTTGAATCCCACTTGGTCATGGTGTATAATCTTCTTGATGACTTGTTACATTCTGTTTGACAGTATTTTATTGAGAATTTTTGCATCTATATTCATTAGGGAGATTGGCCAGTAGTTCTCTTTTTTGGTAGGATCTTTCTCTGGTTTTGGTAGCAGGGTAATACTTGCCTCCAGAAATGAGTTAGGGAGACTTGCTTCCTTTTAAATTTCATTGAAAATTTTGAGGAGTGTTGGTTTTAAGTCTTCCCTAAATTTCTTATAGAGTTCAACTGTGAATCCACCAAGACATGGGCTTTTCTTTGTTGGTAAGTTTTTAATTACGTTTTTAATTTTGTGAACTGAAATTGGGTTATTCAGCAGTTTTATATCTTCTTGATCCAGCTTTGGCAATTCATAATTTTCTAGGAATCTGTCCATTTCTTCTGTGTTACTGAACCTAAGAGAGTAAAGGTTTTCATAGTATGCACTGATGATCTTTGGTATTTCCACAGGGTCTGTAGTGATTTCACCTTTTTAATTCTTTATTGCATGAATTTGAGTTTTTTCTTTCCTTTTTTAATAAGATTGGCTATTTAGTTTATTTTTTTCAAAGAAACAACTCTTCGATTCATAATTTGTTGTATTGTTTTCTTTGTCTCAATTGGATTAATTTCTGCTCTGCTTTGTATAATTTCTTCGCTTCTTTGGGCTTTGGGCTTGACTTGTTCTTCCTTTTCTAGATGTTTGCAGTTTAGCATCAGGCTGTTTATTTGTATTAATTCTGTTTTCCTGATGTGAAAATTCACAGAAATAAATTTCTCTCTGAGGACTGCTTTCATTGTTTCCCATAGGTTCCAGTAAGTTGTATTTGCATTTTCCTTTGCTTGGAGATATTATTTAATTTCTTCTTTAATTTCCTCTGTAACCCATTGGTTATTCTGGAATGTATTATTTATTTTCATGTGTTTATACAACTTCTTTAGTCATTAATTTCCAATTTTATGGTACTATGGTCAGATAATATATATGGAATAATTCTGATTCTTTTGCATTTACTTAAACATGTTCTATGAGGGCTGGGAGTTTGGCTTGTTGACTTAAGCACCTGCCTGGCAGTCGTGAGGTTGTGAGTTTGATCACTGGTACAAAAAAAAAGAGAAAGAAAGAAAGAAAGAATAAGTTTTGTGGGCTAGTATATGGTCTATTTTAGAAAATGTCCTGTGTGCAGCTGAGAAGAATGTGTATTCTGATGTTGTTGCATGGAATACTCTGTACATATTTACTAAGTCAATTTGTTCACAAGTTTGATTGAATTCTATTATCTTTGCTGATTTTTTTGTCTCATTGATCTGTCTCTTTGTTTGTCAATGGGGTGTTAAGGTCTCCCGTTTTAATTGTGTCATTGCTTGTTGGATTTTTCACATCTATTAATATTTCTCTCATATAGCTGGGTGCTCCCATATTTGGTGCATATATATTTAAGATTGTTATGTCTTCTTTTTGGAATTTTCCTCTAACCAGTATGTAGTGACTTTCTTTATTTCTTTTGATCATTCTTGGTTTGCATTTCATATTGTCTGCAAACAGAATAGCTACCCCTATTTTTTTCTGGGTTCCTGTCGCATGGAATATTGTTTTCCATCCTTTGACTTTCAGTCTATGAATTTCCTTTTGGGTCAGATGGGTTTCTAATATACAGCAAATGGTTGGATGTTGTTTCTGCTGGATGTTGTTTCTTGATCCGTTCTGCCAGTCTGTTTCTTTTAATTGGTGAATTGAGACCATTTACATTAATGGTTAAAACTGATGTATATTGGCTTATTTCTGTCATATTATCTTTCTGCCATTGGTTCTTTACTTTCCCCTCTGTTTAATTGTTTGCCCTGTTTGGTGGTTTTTTTCTGCTGTTGTTCTTGAAGTCATAGTCATTTTTATGTCTATCTAGAATATCTTTCAGTACTCTTTGTAGGGTTGGTTTGGTGCTCATGGAGTTCTTAAATTGTTCTTTGTTGTGGAAGTATCTTATTTCTCCAGCAATTTTGGAAGATAGTTTTACAGGGTAGATCAATCTACATTGGAAGTTGTTTTCTGTTAGAATTTGGAATACTTCACTTCATGCTCTTCTTGACTTTATTGTTGGAAAGTCTGCTGTGATTCTGATGGGCTTTCCTTTATAGGTGATTTGTTTCTTTTTTCTAATAGCTTTTAATATTTTGTTCTTATGCTGAATTTCTGGAATCTTGTTTATTATATGTCTGCGTATGTATTTATTTTTGTTATGGTTAATTGGAGTTCATATACTTCACTTATCTATATGTCAGTTTCTTTTCCCATGCTTGGAAGATTTTTGACTATTACTTCTATAAATAGTCTTTTTATTTCATTTGTGTTGAGTCCTTTTGTGTTTACACCTATCATTCTTATGTTGTTTATCTTTGCATAGTTTTGCAACTGTTGACTTGTTATTTCCTGGTTCCTTGTTGATTTAAAAATCTTTCCTTTTCTGATTGCTAGCTACAATCTTGTCTTCAAAGTCTGAAATTCTATCTTGACATTCGTTCAAGTGATTTTGCCAGCCTTCAGTGCAATTTTTGATTTCCTGGATATTTCTTTGAATCTGTTTCATGTATTCTAATTGATTCCTACACTGTTCATTCACAGTTTCCATCTTTTTCCAATACTCCTCTATTTTTTAACTATGTTTTCTTTAGATGTGCGCAGCATTTTTTTCGTAATATTTATCATTTCTTGCTTTACCTGGGAGATTACTTCAGATCTGATTTCCTTTACAGTTTCATGGAGTTCTTTGCTTCAGTTGCTATCATTTCAGAAATTTCAGGTGTGTGACTTACACTGTCTTCTATGTCAACGTCTTTTAGATTTGTCTGGGGTGGGCTGGAGGTTTGAGATTGCATTTTGCTCCTTTGTTTTCTCATTTTCCTGTATTTCTCCAAGGTTGTTGAATGCAAAGTCCCAGTTGCTCCCTGAGTTGGCGTTGGCTATCCATAGCAGAGGAGGAGCCCCCAGCTGAGTGGGAGTAGTCAGGTGGGTCTTTCTCAGGCCCTGCACTGCACACTGAGGCTCTCTGGCTGGATGAAGCTGGCAGGTGGACCTGTACATGGCCCAGCACAGTGCTCTGACACTCCCTGGCTGATTGGATTCAGGGGCCAGGGCTTTTCCAGGCTCCGTACTGGCATCAAGGCTCCCCTGCTGTGTGGAGCTGGCTGGAAGGACTTCTGCCAGGCCCGGCGTGGTGCTCCAATGCTCCCTGTCTGATTGAGGTCATGGGGTGGGTCCTTACCAGGCTCCGCACAGCACCCAAAAGCTCCCTGGCTGGTTGTTGTTACAGGGCAGATCTTCACCAGGCCCCACATGGGTGCCAAGGCTCCCCAGTTGGGTGGAGTTGCTTGGGCCTGAAGTATATTTCAAAATTCCAAATGATTCTTTTCTTAAACTAACTGACAAGGTGATTTGAAACTTTTAAGGAAATGCAAGAGAATTAGGATTGCTAAAACAATCTAGGAAAAGTTGAAGGATTTATACTTCTCAATTTCACAACATAACAAAGCAACAGTAATCAAAATTAAGAGGGACTGCCAAAACACAGACATAAAGATCAATGGAGCACAACCAAGAGTCTAGAAATAAATCCTTATATTTATGGTAAATTGATTTCTAATAAAGGTATCAGTACAATTTAATAGGGAAAGAATAGTTTTTGCACAGACAATACAGGGACAGATAACTGGATATTCACATACAAAAGAATATATTCAGTCCTTGCCATATGCCATATAAAAATTAACTCAAAATAGATTGTGGGATAAATTGTAAGAGACGAAACTCTAAAACTCTTAGAAGAAAATGTAAAAGTAAATATTTCTGAGCTGAAATCAAGCAGTGACTTCTTAGACAGGACATAAAAATACAAACAACAAAACAAAAATGGATGAGAACTTCATAAAAATTAAAAACCCTTGTGTTACAAAAGACTCCATAAAATAAATGAAAACAACCTAAAGAATGAAAGAGTATCTTTTAAAAATGCATTGTGGCCAGAGAGTTTTTTCCTGAATATAAAAGCTTTCATACAACTCAACAACAAAATTTGAGCAAGGATTTGAATAGACATTCCTCCAAAGTAGATACACAAATTTCCAATATATATATGAAAAGTCATGGCCATCATTATTGTAGTTATTGGGGAAATGTAACTTCAAATCATAAGTACCACTTCACACATCCTAGGATGAGTAGTAGAAGACAGGCAATAATACATGCTGGAAAGAATGTAGAGAAATTGGAGCCCTCATATATAGCTGGTAGAAATGTAAATAGGTACAACTCTTTGGAAGACAGCTTGTAGTTTTTTTTTTTTTAATGTTAAACATCGGATTGCCAGCAATGATTGAGCAATTTTATTCCTAGGAATTGAAAATGTGCTCATTAAAATTGTGCAGGAATATTCATGGCTGTATTATAGACAATTGCCAAAAATGGAAACAACTCAAATGTCTGTCAACTAATGAATGGATTTTTAAAATGTAGCATACACATAAAGTAGAATGTTATTCAGTCACAAAAAGAATCGAATACTTATTTATGCTACAATATGGATAAACTTTGAAAACAGTGTGCTTAGAGAAAGATGCCAGACACAAAATACTATATAATGTATGAATCTAGAAATGTCCAAGCTAGGCAAGAGAAATATTTCAGCATCCTAGAAGCACCTCCAGTGTAACTTCTCATTCAATAACCTCTCTGTTTCTCCACTCTCCCCAAATGTAACTACCATTCTAACATCCAGATTCCCAATGTTATCGCTTAGTTCTGCTCATTTTCAGGCTTTGGTAAGTGGAATCTTACATCATATATTCTTTCCTTTTCGCTTCTTTTGCACAGCGTCTTGCACAAGAGATTTATTGATGTTGCCATATGCAGCTATAGTTAGGCATTTTTCTTGCTGAATTGAATTCATTGTGTATACATACCATAAAAAGTCAACATTTTTCTTGGTGTTGAACATTTGGCTTGTTTTCAGTTTGGGGGCTATTACAAATAATGATGTTGTAAATTTTTCTATATATATATCTTCTGGTGCACATGGGCATAGTCTTCTTTTTATCTTTTTAATTTTAACCTTAAACAATTTAAAAATTTAAATAATGTATACATATATATGAAAATTCCTGGGTCATTGACTATGTTTAGCTTTAATGAATACTATTAACTGCCTAAACTGGTTATACAAACTTACGCTCTCATCAGCAGCACATGTGAGTCTGATTTGCTCTGTTTTATGCCAAACGCTTGGGTTTGTCAGGCTTTTTAATTTTGGCTATAATAGAAGGTATCCCAGTGGTATTTTATTTGGATTTTAACACATATTTTCCTTGATGGATTCAGTCACATTTTACATTTATTAGTCATTTGGCTGTTCATTTTTTGTGACCTGTCTTTTATGTATCTTGCCTATTTCTATATTTGTCTGACTGTTCCTTATATACTGGTAGTAGTTCTTTGTACAGTCTACATGTTTGTCTCTTTTAGTTATTTGTATTATAAAAACATATCCTATTTGTGGTTTATCTTTTCACACTCATAGTGGAATCTTTTGATGAATGGAAGTTCTTATTTTTAATTTAGTCTTTCATCTGTTCCTCCATGGTATGTAGATTTTTGTGTCTTTTTCAGAAGCCTTCGCTTCCTCCAAGGTCATGTTCTATTTGTTATAATTTAGAGATTTCATTGTTTTGTGTTTTATATTTAGATACTCAATTCCTGTGGAATTAGTTATTTTGTGTAGCATGAAGTAGGGATAAGGTATCATTTCTTTATATATGGATATCTAATTGATGAACCGTACCTAAATACAGGACTATCTGTGCCTTTGGCTTTCAATGACACACTTGTAAGTCAACTATCCACACCGCATTGTTTCCGGATTTCCTACTCCATTCCATTTATCTATTTGTGTTTTCTTGCACCAATACCACACATATTAAATTACTATTGCTTAAAAAAATCCAGATATTTTTGGCAATATTCTCTTTTTGAGAATTTGTTTTGGGTATTCTTGGTACTTTACCCTTTCATATCAATTTTAAAACTGATTTATCAAATTATACCTCCTCATACACACACACACACACACACACACACACATGCACACACACACACACCCTATTGTGATTTGATTGGGATTGACTCTATAGGTCATTTAGAGGGAACTGACACATTTTAATATTGAAACTTTCAGCTCACAAACATGGTATATATCACATTTCATTTCAGTTCTATTTCACTACTCTCAGTAATACTTCAGCATTTTCTATGTGGAGATCTTGTACATATTATTTTTAATTTTTGTTTGTACATGTTTGTGGCACAAAATGTTTGTATTCCTTGGATGGAGTTGGTACATTTGCATAGCACAATTTAATTTATTTTTTTCTCCCCTCTTCCTCCCATTCTGTCAAATCCAATAATTTATCCATGGTTTATTTGTGCATATACAAACACAATCGTATCTTCATAATAATACCAGTTTTCTATTTTTTCTATTTTTTTCTATTTATTAAATTAGTCCAGTAAAATGTGGCTAATAGTTAATAAATTCCATTCTTGTTTCATTCCCAATTTCATAATTAAAGCTCCCACTATTTCTTTGTTAAGCATTATAAATCCATTTGGTTTAGTGTGGATAATTTTAATTAAATTTGGAAGTTCATTTCTATTCCTACTTTGCTGAAACTTGATTATGAATGTGTTGAATTTTATTAATATTTTTTCTGACACATTAAACAAAACTATGATTTTTTCTTTTGTTCTCTGTAAATTCAGTGAATGACTTTGTGTTTCAAAAGTTAAGCTACTCTTATATTTTGGGAGTTAATTCAGTTTAGTCATAGTGTATTATCTTTCTCCTATATGGTTGGATTCTTTTCGATAATATGCTTAGGAATTTTGAATTCTAATAATCTGATTCATGAGTGTATATGGCATGTACTTTTCCTTTCTTGTAATGTTCCTTGTTAAGTTTAAGTATTCAAATTATGGTGGTATTCTAAAATGAGTTAGGAAGAATTCACTATTTAAAAAAAACTGTATGAATTTATGGAAGACTAATGTTATTTCTTTTTTAGTGATACTTGGTTTGTGGAAGATTTGTATATTCTGTGAATTCCAGGGTAGGTGGGTTAGCTCTCACTAAGATCATTCAACTCTTCTCAGATCTTACAGTACTTGACAGGTGTGTTTTACAGTTGATGCTTCAGGTTTTTCATTTATTACTTTATTAAAAATGGTGGGGTTTTTTATCTTTTGCTTTTTTTGTGGTTTTAATGGAGTTTAAAAGAGAAAGTTTAGCAAAAAATATTTCTCCTCTTAGGGAGAAGTTAATGTTATACTTCTTTCTTATGCAAAAATAAGGAAATTTTCTCTTTAAAAATTTCAGACACCTGAAATGGGAGTGTGGAGGGTGTTTTGGTGGATATGCACTCTCAGGAGAGAGACCAGGGCATATTAGAATGGGAATCAATGAACCAGGACATTTAACTACATTTCTTCCCTAATTTTCTGTGGGAGATGTTTAACTTCATTAAACTTTAGTTTATTTTCCTGTAAAACAAAGGAAACAATGACAGCTTTGCCAAAATCACAGGATTAGTAGAAGGATTGAGTGGAATAAATTATATTATCCTATTTATACAACTCTATAGAAATAAATTATATTGTTTTTATGCCTTCACATAGAGCTCCCTGGAATGCTGTCAGAGAATGGGAGACAAAAGGGTGTCATAGTTACTGTTGCCTTTTTATTTCATTTTGATGAATATCCCCTAGCTAATCTGCGTTCCCAGAGGACTCACATCAGTGTGGAACTTATATAATTCATAAATTGCTACAACAGCCCAGAAAAGGTTTAATCAGTTGCCTTCACTCTTAATTATTTTAAAACCTCCATAATGGCCAAATGAGCACATGGCAGTTTAATTAATTTGCATTAAGCCCAAGGTCTTGAATGAGCAGCGAATTTATGAACACAAAGTCTAAGGGCTTGGCAGGAGCATGTCAAGCCTGAATGGATATCCAGGCTGGTTCTCACTAGTTCCTCCCAAATCAGTATGTGTGTGTATGTGTGTGTATGTATGCGTGTGTGTGTTGCAGTCACATAATTTCTAGCTCTGTTTATGACTTTAGAATTGGTCTTGAAGCCTCTGAAAATGAGCTTACTTGCCATGGTCTACAGGAGAAAAGCTTGAGAATTCCAATTGCCTGTATTTTCTCTGCTCTGGTCCCTATGGTTAGCAAAGAGCTGACTGGATGCTACTTTAATTTTTGTAGAAGAGAACTGTATTTTTGTTAGCCATTGTGTTGGTTTTGTAAGCATATTTCAATGCAAAACTTCTATTGGATAACAATGACATTCTTAAACTGTTTTCATTTCAGCCATTTGCAACACTTAGCTGGTCTTGCTAGTGAGATGACAGCTCATTCTCAACTCAAGAGACTACCTGTCAGGCATGGATCTGGGGAGAATGTATTGTGCACACTACTATCTCTCTGGGTTTGGAATTACAGCCTACACCATCTTTAACACTGAAGGACTCAGACAAGGAAGAAGAAAAAAGAAGTAGGTAAGAGAGCCATCCATGTACCTCATTTTATTGCTCTATTTTATTTCAGCATTAAAATGTGGTTGGTTTATGGGAAAGGAAGCAATCTGGTGTGAAGGTGCAATGGCTACTCTTCATACCCTCCTCTAATCCTGCCAGAGGCACTGGTCCTCTCAAGAGACAAAACAGTAGCAGGCAACTTTGTAGAATAAATAGACCCAGAGATTCAAAATTGGAGCTATTCAATCTGTCATAATATCCATTATACATTGTATAATGGCTTTCCCATAACATCCATTACACCTTGGTTTGAATTATAAACCAAATGTTGACAAGAAGTTGATAATTTGGTCAGTTTAACCCTTTGAGGTAATTAATGGACAATGCATATTGCTAGGATAGTCTTAAGTGCTTACTTTAGGACACTCTAGGCTGGTGGTGTCAAACCTATGGCACAAATTTTGTTTTTCTTTTAAGACAAAAGATGCTAATGTATCTTTTTTCCCTCTATACTAAAACCTCAGTGTTTGGGTTTAATTGCAACGTTGCACTTTGCAATAAATAAGTAGGTTTTGGATTGTAGTTTGGGCACTTGTCTCTAAAAGATTTACTATCACTGCTCTAGGAACATGCTGCAAGAAACGTGCTGACTGGGTGAGGGAAGGATACTGATAGTATCTGCCCCATGTGATTAACTCAGATGGTCAGAGTTCAGCTGGTGCTAGATTCTGTAGCACAGATATGATCCTCAACTGAGCAAATTGGTTTATTTTGATCTACTGCACTACAAGCCAGTTCTCAAGGGGTTGTTCTTGGTCACAAGGTGATGAACAGAAATCATCAGGTTGTCATGTTACCTGTAGTAAATCAGATCTTTTGGATTGCCTTGTGGTAGGAGGGGAAGGGACAGAACAGGAGAAAGGAGGTAGCTCCTGGTCATTGTATAATGGTTGAATGCATTAATTTGAAAGTCATACAGATTTGGGTTTAAATTCTGGCTCTTCCACTTGGTAAGTTTAATTTTTGTGGATTTACTTCTTCATATACAAAATTAGAATGTTATGGGGGTAAATGGTTTAACTTAAAAATTCATATTTCACATTGCCAGTGCCTCATAATGTATCTGTATTTGGAGATTGTATCTTTAGGAGGGTAATTAAATTGAGTGAGTAGGGATGGACTCAGATGAACTTAACTTGATCATGTGGGTCTGGACAGTGAGCATTGAAGCTGACACCACTTTACTTAAAGACAGAGTTCTTTGTCCACATTTTGAGGTCCTCTGTAAGCCCCACATTCTTGTGTAACCTTATGGTACTGATAGTTGGGGAGATGTAGGCAAGAATCCCACTATGATTGGAATTTAGTGTTTCTCAAGCCAGATGGTAGGGTGTCATACTATGTATGTCATTTCTAGGAGCCTTCTATAGTTTGAGCCTGGTTATTGGCCTAGTGGCAAAGGCGGGTGATGAGGGTGGGTCCCGAGGAGGGTCAGCATTATTATGCTTCATCAACACAGGAATAGTTTCCTCAGGTATGAAAGGGGAGGACAACACCACAGGAGGTGTAGGCAGAGGTGCCTCTGCCACTGTAGGTGGGGAACTCTCTTCCTCTGGCGAAAGAATCTCATTATAGTCTAGGAGTACAGCATCCTCAGTCTCATCAAGATCCTCTCAAATATTTCCACCCTAATTTACAGCGTTCCATCCTTTTCCCACCAATACCCTCATCTTAACTTCAAATACCCTTCAAGGCTGAGCATTAAACTTAAGGGGTATTTCAGTCAAATGGATTATGAGGGCCTGTGTTTGGGTTTCTACAATCTCAGCACTGTGGCTAAAGAAGAGGAAATTCTCTTTTAGGACACACTTAGAAACTTTTATATTCTATTTTTTTAGAGCAAAATATATTGGTCGAGAGAAAGAAAGCTGTCTGGGAGAGAGAAAGAAACGGTCCCGAGCACGTTGCCAAAGACTCTGTCTTTTTTCTAGGGACTTTTATAGAGTAAAACCATGATGTGAGATGGGTCCAAGGTGGGGAAAACATGGAAACTCCCAAGGTGGGACAGAACTGTGGTCAATCAATAAGATTAATTGCTCAGGTAAAATCGATTAAATCAGGAACAAATAAGGAAGTGAGTCATATAGCATATATTCTTTATATATGTCTGGATCTTGCAATTTGACTGTTTGAGATCTTTATTTTCCTTTATTAATTTGTCCTCACAGTTAGAAGACTTTAAATTTCCTATGCATGTTTTGAGCTCATTCTTCTCCTTCACTAGTTTGTCCAGAGACACTAAGAGCAATCATCCAGCATCTCTGTATTCCTCACTCTGCCAAAAATGTTACAAAGTATCATATATAGAATTGCTAAATTCCTTCAATCTCACAAGTGGTGAATTAGAATAATCAAGTAGATCTGTGCCATGTATTAAACAGTTCATACTAAAGAATGAATATTTTCCACATTATTAGAAGGAAATGCCATGGGATTTTTAGGTCTTATACAATTAGAAAGCCAACTCCAGGATCACTGAAGCCATTAAAGAATTTCATCTTTACAATTTTGTTACTCTAGCCCCACTTCCAATACCAAAATCGGTATCAGTCAGTGCTCGCTAGAGAAACAGATTTAATATAGGATATAAATATACATAGATTTACAAGGCAGGCTTACAATGCCTGCCCATACAGTCAGATATGGAAGAGTGCAAAAGCACTGTTTGCACCCTGGAGATCCAAAGCATCCAGTCAAAGGCCAAAGGCCTGGAGCTCACACTGGTGTCCCACGTGAGTCCGTATCAGGAGGCTGTTCTGGACGGCTGAAGAGTCTGTACTGGAAGCCAAGAGACAACATCCAAGGTGAAGGTGAACACTCAAGTTCCTCCAGAGAAACACAAGTGAGAGCCTTCCTTCTTCCTTTCCCTTTTATTCCTTTCAGGCCCTAAGCCTATTGGCTGGTGTCACTTACGCCCAGGCTGGGTCTCCTGTCTTCAGTAAATCCCTTCAGCCACACCCAGAACTATGCCAATCCAATTGTTTGGGCATTTCTTACTCTAGTTGACACAATCAATTATCAGATAGGGTTTAGAAAAATTTAATTTGAATTTGAGAAAGACTGAAGTGATTTTTGTTGTATTTTAGGATAAAAGATTCTACCTACTATGCATAGTCCATATTTCAGGAAACTTAATGTTAGAAGGTGGATGGATAAAAGTGTGTTAATATTTGTCACAGTGCTATTAGTGCCATAGGTGATGTATCTTTCAGGGCATTCAGAAGAAGGGAAGGCTGCTTCCTCTTAGAAGATCTAGGACAGTCTTAAAGGATGAGTTGATAATTGGAGTAGCTTCTTAAAGACAAGTGAGATGTCATAAGTCTTGAGGGTAAACTCTTCTATGAAGGCAAAGAGCTTGAACAAAGTCTTACATGGTTCTTGCTCTAGGGACAGAGGTTAATATTGAACTTCTAGGGTAGACTGACAAAAACATTCTACTTCCTTCAGCTAAAGGTCTAATTATCTCCTACAGAGATACGTCTTCATTGAGAGACATTACATTTTTATTGTATCCCCCTGGATCAAAAGTATTTCATTAAGCTTTACTTCACATGTTTTGTATTGCAAAAATCAATGTAAATATTTATTACTTGAAATAAAATATAATATTGGGTATTCTTACAATCTATAAATAGCTACTTTAGGATTCATTCACCATCATCCCCCCACCTGTTTGATAATTATTAAACTTCTGTATAGCTTCAAAAACATTCATGGGGGCCATGGGTATCAGTCCTGGGAGTTTGTACACACCAAGCAGTTAACGCTGAGTGTACACCAAAGAAAGTGAGTAGATGAGAAGGCTCTTAGAGTGGGTTGCAGTCAATCAGAGAAGATATTTTCAGAGATATACTAGAAATAAAGCATTGCAAAACATAAAGGAAATATTGTGAAGGAATAGGTAGGGTTAACAGAATGAATGTTGCTGAGTGAATAATAAGCAAATCATAAAGGAATTTATGGGTGACCGTGACATTATATAAAATTATTCAAATGAATGGTTCATAGATAGAACAAACCACAAGGCATAGGTTCCCCAAAAATGAGCCAACTGCAAAAATGCATAACTTCTATCTGGAATTCTGTTGGTAGACAGTACATAAAGGCAAAAAAGTTATTATTGCTACTGTCATGTGAGAAGAAAAGGTTTCCTTGGGGCTAATTGAAATTGAATGCAGCCACCAGACTGGTAACCTGAAGTCAGCAGGAGCGGTTGGTTGAGTAAGGTGTCCCCTGGGAATTTAATCTATTCTCAGTTGAAAATAAAAGCAGTCTTCCTTTCATGTGAAATAACCCCAGAAAATCTCCTGGGCCTGCAGCACATTAACCATAAGCAAAATTCAAGCAGAAAATAGAGGAACTGGACAGGCTGTGGTGTCAGTGGTTCAACCCATGGTGTCGAATTGGATTTAATTGAGCAGATAATGATTTTTCAGGGTCAAGAGTCCACCTGGCTGGATTCCCAGCATGGAAGGAAAGTCAGTAACTGTGGTGGCCTCACTGCACAGTGAAGATAGGCTTCCAGGGCACCCAGCAGAGAGAGAGAGGAAAGGGAAGGACACACAGGCTCATTAGTGTCTAGAGGGAGAAGGTGTTTCATCTGGGCTTCTGCTTCACAGAACCAAAGTGCAAGCTGGCTTTCATTATTTGGATGTAGTCATGGAACCCTTTGAAGGAGGCTGTCACACAAGATTGCTGTCATTCTTAAAGGCAAAGCAGAGCACAGTGATTTTCTAGAAGGTCAGAAACCTCAGCTTTCCTTTCTTTACTCATATTCTGAATGATTAGAAAACTAAAATAAGGGAGGGGCAGGTGGAAGCCTCATGTCACCATGGTACCAGGAGAAGCCAGCCTGGAAGCCATGGTTTTACATCTGCCCTACCTTGCTTGTTAATGCTCCAGGACCAGGCATGTTCATCCTTCCCCCAGCCTCTGACAGTTAGTGACACTTGAATAGGCATGGGCACCATGCGCATGTTAGAAAGAGCCTGTCCCAGAGGAGTACCGTGCACCACCTGAATCCCCAGGGCAGTCTGTTACCTAGGAGGAGAAAGAGGAAGCTGGGGTAAGTGGAACCAGTGGTTCCCAGGTCTATCAGTCTGCTCCTTGGCAAGGCGATAGGCCAGAAATGGGGTAACCAGTGAGTGAGGTAATAATACTGTCTTCAAGTGTCTGGTTGAACCAAGTGTTTTCCTGTTCATTCAGGAACTCAGAGCACTCAGTGTGCTCTGCTCCACTCCTCCTCTCTACTTTTCATTACTCTACTATGGACTTTGAAACCAACTGGCTTTTCTGGGACTTTATGGTTCAAGAAAGGCACTGTTGTTCTAGTTTCCTTGAAAAGGCTTCCGAAAGTGTGTCAGAGGTTGACCCTCTTCAATTCAGTGAACTTTGTTGGATTTGCTGCTGAAAGAAGTTTGGATTCTTGATACTAGGAAACTGCAATAAACCCCTACTCAGAATGGACTATATAATTCATGAAACTCAAGGTAGAAGGAAAAAGTAGGTCCCTGCTTCAAAAACTAGGAATTTTAAGGCTGCATCAGTTGAACATTGAACCAAGTATGGAACCCTGTAAGTCCAGGGGTTTGTGTGACTGGACAAATGCATGGCCATGAAACTCATGCCCTCTGTACCACAGATCATTATTTATAGTTACACACATGATTCAGTGTAATTTATTATATCATATATGAGAGAAATTGTGGTTATTAGAAATGCACAGTTTGATGTATTTTCACAAAATATCTCCATGAATGTAACCAGCTTCCAGATCAATGAACAGAAAATGTCAGAATATCAGAAACCACTTTGTGTGCTATTCTAATCCTTACTCCATCTCTTTTGTTATTGGTTTCTTTTATTCAATTTTATCTTTGTGAGATTTATCCACCTTGTTGCATGTAGCTGAGTGCATTCCTTTACGTGTGTGTACTTTAATAAACCATTGCACTGACCGATTCGCATTGTTTATTCTCTCTATGGCTGATGAATGTTTGGACTGTTTCTACTATTTCCTTATTACAATTAAGGCAGCTGTGGACATTCTGGTGTATCTGTCTTTGTGCAAGAAGTGTACAAACTTTCTGTTACTGAAGTTACTGGCTTATACATAAGGTTGTATGGCAGGTCCTGCCTCTATTAGTACACATTTATATTTCATTCTCAAGTGACTGACCAATTACCCTTGTGATTGGCAGTATTTATGAGTGTATACTCTAGTTTGTGAGTATATAATTTTAACTACTTTAGATCATTACTTGCATTGGTTTTGTCTCCTTTAAAATAAAAATGGTAGTTTTAGCTATTCTATTTATTGGGTTATGCAAAAAATTGCTTTGTTTACTTTTTATCTAGGAAGATGACAGCTTCTAATACATGAATGACAGCTCTCACGTCTGCTGCACAGTGACTTTCTTGCACCAATTGGTTCTCCGTGTGATGGCAAATAAAGCCACAGGATTCTATTGCTGTTGGAATTTGGGAATGAAAATCTCTTAGAATTAGGAAAGTTAGAGAAGACTTTATGGAAGTAATAGGATTTGAATTCGATTTCGAAGAACTTGGAAAAGGTGGAAAGGCGTGAGGGATGAATTCTCAGGTGAACTAGGTGACGGTGTCAAGTCAAAGTTATTCTGTGTGCAGTGAGGATTCTGCTGGGGGAGGTTAGTGTGACTGCAGGGTAGCAGAGCCGGAGTGCACGGATGGTGCCTTGAGGCCGAGATGCTTGGCTGCTGCCACTTGTTTTCATGTGTCTTTTGGGTGAGTGTGGAAAAATTAATATGACCATGGACATTGAAAGGAATACAAGGGAAAAGGCTAAAGGCTGGTTCAGACAGGATAAAGGGGTGGCATCGGGCATGTATTAGGGTTCAGAGCAGTATCAGAAGACCAAAAGGTAATTAGACATATTTGGAAGGAAGAATGAGAATCATTGACCTCATGTTCCTTATCCTTAGGCCGTCGTCATGTGCTATGCTGCGGAGGCCTGATGCTGCTGAGAGTCTTCACGCTGACTTACTATTTGGGTCATTCCCCCTTGCCTCCAGTGGAGAAGTGCTGATGTGAAAATTAGCCTATTAGGTGCCTTTCATGAAATCATTACCTAATTAACTAACAAAATGGAGTAATGCTGCTTATTGTGCCAAAATGTGGAAGAGCAGATGAAAGTACTTTGGTATGTTTAACCGATTTCATGATTTCTCAAGATGGAAAACAGTTTCTTTTCTCTTTGCTTTTCTCTCTCTCTCCTTTCCTCCCTTTCTATTCTAAGAGGATGGAGCTAATATTGGTAGTTTGGAGAGCCAAATATGTTGAATTTATTGTGTGATTATACCCACTACTCCATATAGGCTGTTTTGTATAGTTCTTTCACTTTGTGGTTAGAAGTGATGTTTTCTGTTTAGGTCTGCTTGAAGAATTGCAAGTCACCACATCAGTTTGTTTTTCCTTTTAGTGTTTGTATATTATCCAGGTTGTGTAAGTGATAAATTAATATTATTTCTCTATAGATATTTCAAAAACATTTCATCCTGCCTCATTCTCAAATGCTCATTTTACATTGCAGAATTTATGTACCTAAATTTTGTTTTAGGTACATAAATTTTTGTTTATCCAGAACATATGAGAATATGTATACAACCACTGTATAATGGTGTGTGCAGAATGGAGGTGGTAGTGGTGGCGAAATGATCAGGGGTTACCTATTTTTGCTACTAGTGCCACTCTGCTTCTCGCCTGAAGACTAATGGTTGTTACTGTGGGTGTGGGTGTGTGCATGTGAACACCTTCAACAGATCTCTGACAGGCTGAAGTTTGAGGAAGTAGTGCGCTGAATGAGGGCTCCCCTTGGTGAATAGGAAGGGGATGTACGTTTCTACAGCCCTGGCTTCCCTTTATTTACATAATAAATATTCATCGCTGATGGTCAAGCCTTATATATTTGCGGGGCTTCCATTTTCAACCGTCTAATATAGTGCAGGTAAACCTTTTAAAGTTTTCAGTGATACAAACTGCCCGCTGTGGCATGTGTGCCATGGTTTTACCACTGTCAGTCTTGGTGAGTCTGAGGCCTCCTTCATACTTCTCAGCTCTGTTGTGGGTATCGCATGTAAGTGAGAGGTCTATATCATGTAAGGAATTTTTATTATTAATCAAATAAACAAACAATCCCCAAACCCTTCACACATTCCCCATGAGGCATTTAGATGTAGAGCATTTGACTTTAGGCAATTAGAAAGAGAGGAAAAGAGAATATTTATTATCAGTTCTAATTCAGGCAGGCCAAGTTTGTGTATACTGTTTATCTAAAATAAAGCCAAAAATCTGGAGTGGTTTTGATTGGATCTAAATATTTTTCCACATTTGAATGGTCTCCAAGGAGCTGTTCCAGAACTGAGGCAGAACATCTGCATGCTCTGGAGAGGAGAAAGTTTGTCTGTGTGTGCCACGGCTCTGTTCCGGCTGGAGATGGGCCATGGCACTGTCATTCTGCTCTCTGACAATAATCCTCACTGTCTCCTCAACTCTGAGATAGGCTGGGTGTCAAGGTCTGGAATTAAGTCACCATGGCAATCAGGCTTCTGCCTTGAGCACATCTGGCCACTCTTTCTGGGCCTGTTAACTCAGGCAAGCTCACTGTTCATGCTTCAGGAGCAAGGACTTTTCCTAGCTAATATTTTCTGAGAGCTTGTTATACACCAGGCGCCACTCTGAGCACAATCCTAGGTTAACTTCTTAGTCCTTGTGTCAGTCACTGCTTACTTGAGAAACAGATTTAATGCAAGATATACAAATATATATATATAAATTTGCAAGATTGGTTTACAATGGCTGTCCACAGAGATTGGTGTGGAACAGTGCAAAAGGTCTGTGTGCTGAAGGTCCAAAGAATCCAGCCAAAGGCCTGGAGCTCAGTGAACAGTCCCGTGTGAGCCTGTATGAGGAGCCCAAAGGATCTACAATGGAAAGTGGAAGAGTCTGCGCTGGAAGCAGGAGGCGACATCAAGGTAAAGGTCAAGACTGGAGCTCCTCCAAAGAAACAGAAGTGAGCCTTCCTACTTGGTTTCCCCTTTAGTTCCCCTTTCCTTTCCACCATTCAAGCAACAAATTCCCTAGAGTGGGTCTTCCCTTCTCAGTGAAGCCCCTCAGCCACACCCAGAGCAATGCCGATCTGCTTTAGTTGGGTGTTTCTTTCTTGAATTGACACAATCAGTTAACCGCAATATCACAGTCTTCTTACCTTCTGAGGCAGGTAGGTTACTGTTACTGTTCTCATCTTACAGAAAAGGAAGCACTTATGTGGAGCGACTTCATTACTTACCAAGCTCCAGGAGTAAGTGACAATGGGTGTGACATTCAAAAGTTATAACAGCTGGGATGATCCAGCCTCTAGCCAAGGCAAGGGAAGGCTATAACCCCTCAGGGCAGATGCTAATGCCACCTGGAAACAAAGCTGTCTCAGCCATACATGTGAAAGCCTGGTGTCACCCCAAGTGGGACTCAGGTCCAAGAAGTGTAGCTGTAGAGTCCACCTTCCCACCATTCCCTAGTGCCTAGCATACAGCAGATGCTGGAGAAATGGTGTGTCAACTTGAAGTGCTGTGTTATCCGACTGATTCCTTGTGGGGTATTCCTGTATGTTCCTCTCCCTTTCCCTGCTGCTCACAGCAGAGCTGTGCTCTCCTGGCACCATGCCTAAGTGGCCTAGACTCAGTTTCAGGGAACCTTTTCTCTCCTCCTCCTTTCAAGGTGTAGGGTAGGCTCACCTTGCACTCTCCCAGAAACAGCCTGCAGCTCCCCATGTCAAGAAAACCAACAGCTTATCCTTTACTCTCTCTAAACTTATCCTGTGAGATGTGATGTTCCTCACTGAGGCCAAGGAGCATCTTTGGCTCTTGGAAACTAGCCAACGCTGGTCTTGGAGCAGTGAAGTGGGGCACAGGTCCATACCAGGGTTGAATCATCAATCCCAGTTGGTCTTGAAAATTGTCTTTCATCTTTGAAGCAGAAAAAGTGTCTTGAGTAGAATTTCTCCACAGAGTAGAAACTAACAGAATTTCTGACCCAATAGGTCCTGGTAGAGGCTGAGCAGTTGCATTTTGTGCCACTCTCTAGGCAGTAGTGCTGCTGCTGGATTGAGCACCACACCTAGGGACCACTGTGCTGATTATCCTTGAGTTTCTAGAGCCAGGCTTCCTGCACCTCAGGGCAACCTGGGTGGATAATTTTCACCTGGGAGATCAGGAAGACTTCCAGCCTGAGGCCTGGGGTCTGTTCTCATGCTTTCTCAGCATCCTGGGCCATGTTCTTGATTTCAGCTCTTGTCTGAAGAAAGTTAATCCTGGTGGGAGTCCCAACTCCTGCCTTGCTGCCCTGAACCCAAGAGCTGCTCCAGGCAGTGGTGCAGTGCTGCTGTGGACAACTAAGAGCTTGTGCAACCCTGTCTTCCAACCTCTCAGTTACCTACTTCATGTGTCTAATATCAATTTGTTGGGATCCTGAACTCCAAATGACACGAAAAATGTGCATGGTGAAAATTCAATACTCCACACCGCTCTTACTCCAACCCAATTTGTTCCTCAGAAGAGTTAACAATGCTTCCTTTCTGAAGCTTGTTCCACCCCCATTGGTAGATTACAATTTTCACCTCTGAGCCCCTGAGCAATAGGCAAATTTTCATCATCACTGTTATGACATTGATTTACATGAAGAGCAACTGGAGGGCCCAATTCTCAGCCTTGTTCATACTTGGGAATGCATGAGACACATTGTAGGCACTCTCTGAATGTTTGACAAATGAAAGCAAAGGCAATGATTTTGCAACGGATACAATGAGGTCTGATTTTGGAGTCATCAGACCTGACTGCAGGCTCCACCTTTGCCATTTGTTAATTGTGTGACCTTGGACAGGAGTTACTTAACCTAGATCATCCTCAGTTCTCTCATCTGTGAAGTGGGTACAATGTCATCTTTATAGAGTTATGATGGGTATTATGGTAATACCTATTATTGCTATCTATCTATAATACCTATTATCACTAGCTTGTTAATTACAGTGCCAGTGCCTGATAGATGTTTAGGCAACAGCATCTATAAGTAAAAGAAGTCATGCTCTAGACAGATGTAGGGGTTGGTGAGTGAGACGGACTTGAGGAGTCCTGGGACCCTTATCTTTCACAATTTGACTGATATCTGATACCATCTTTTATCCTGAAATATTGAAGGGGAATAAGAAAAGAGATTCTTCCGGGTAGAAGGTATGTTCTGTCCAAAGGGACAGAGACAGAGAGAGTGGAGAGAGACAAGAAGAGAACACTTCACTGTGTCGTCTAGTGTTTGTTTCCATTTCTGTGTTTTTATTTATGGTATTAGTTCGCTGTCAACCCTCTTTCATACATAGCCTTTTTGTCTGGATCCATCAGCTGGTCTTAGTCCTGTGAAGGGTGAAAGCAATTACAATACTATGTAAGGAGGTCTGTGCCAGAGAACTGTGACATCATGGATCTGTGTTTAATGGATGTGTAGGAATGGCGTTGTTGTTTATTATGTGCATACAATTTGTCCTGATCTTCATGAGACATTCCTTATTCAGTCTTCCTCTTAGCTGTATTTTGCTTTTGTACTGGTGAAGTTCTCTAAATTGGCTGTGGAAAGAAACACCGTACATGTGGTGGACGTTACAAGTTCTAGTATTACTAGTTCCCATCCCACTCCAGGCGTGTGGAAGGGGCACCTTCTCACAAGGGCAGGGCTCTGTGCCTGATTCCGGCCACTTGTGAGCAGAAGCAAGGCAAAGCCTAGGCACCTTTCTCTGTCCATTTGTCCGATGGTGTGAGAGCTCTGAGGAGGCATGGTTTTAGTGGCACAGCTACAAATCAACACAAAATGGACCCCTGAGCCATAGCAAGGAGGAAAGTTGCCTTGAAAAGTCCCTGCATCATCTCAAAGCCTTTGTTGCATTAAACTACTGAGATTTGGATTTGTTTGTTATTATAAAGCAATGTAGCTCACTCTGATACACAAATTGATGACCAAATGCTACACAGTTTCCATGCTTTTTATTATCAGTATGTTATACATGGCACTTTCCTTTTGCTTTTAGTAGAGTGGCTCAGACTCACAAGTTTATAATCTTTATACTTATGTTTCTGGTCTAGGAGCCTCCTCTATTCACTTTTTCCATTCTGGAGCAATCACATTAATTAAAACTCCTATAGGTACAAATGTCAGAAACCTGTCCCAACACAAACTAAAGTTATATAACCTAAGTTAAAAGTTTAGATTTATCACCTGGTGGTGTCAAAATCTAAGGGCGCTGTTTATCTGGAATGATGTAAGAGTCAAAGGCTAGATGGTTCTTAGGATCCTTGCTTCTTTGACTCTTGTCTTTGGTTCTAGAGATAGAGGGCTTCATTCTCTCAGTTTGGTAACTACCTGGTAGGGAGTATGGTCGCCATTAATTTAAGGAGTTCCAGGTTCTTATCTTCAGATCTTCACACCAAAGAGGAAATAAGCTTTTTTCCTTCCAAATCTTGTCTGCAAAATAGTGGGAAGAACTCTGATTGCCGTGATGTCTTCCTTGTCTGGTTGGATTCCTTGGTAGGGAGTATTGACCAGGATATTTTATGAACACACCTATTA
>RJWM01016268.1:0-45851 GCA_004363535.1 Dasyprocta punctata | reverse complement strand
CCACCATGCCTGGCTTTGCCAGAGTTTCTCATCTCCTCTCTTTCCTTTCTGATCTCTCAGCAGTGTTGTTGATTTGGTTAATGAAATGGTCTTTTCCCTCCAAACTCCCAAAGTTCTTTAATTTAGATACACAGATCTAAATATAGCATGGTTTATGTTGCTTGAGAATCTCAAAATGTAAATAAAGAACGAAATAAAAAATAGATACAAGTAAGCAGGAGATCTTTATTTTTGCGGCACTGGGGATCAAACTCACAATCTCACACTTGCCAGACAGGCACTTAAGCCACTAAACCAAACTCCCAGCCCTGGTTTTTCGAGGCAGGGTCGCACTATGTAGCTCAGGCCGGCCTTGCGCTCGCGTTGTAGCCCAAGCCGGCCTCGAACTCACAACGCTCCTCCTACCTCAGCCTCCCGAGTGTTGGGATTAAAGGCGTGTGCCACCACGCCCGGCTAAAAATAGGTGAATTATACTTCATCAAAATGAAAACTTTTTTGCATCGAAGGACACTATCAAAAGTGTGAAAAAGAAACTATGGAATAGAAGAAAACATTTGCAAACCATGTATCTGATAGGGAGTTAAGATCTGACATATATAAAGATTTCCTACAATGGAACAACAACAAAAACAAACCACTTGACTCAGAATGGGCAAAGGACTTGAAAGGACAATTCTCCAAAGAAGAATATGACCAAAACTGCACATGAAAAGGTGCTTATAATTTCACTAATTCTTAGGGAAATGCAAATCAAAGCCACAGTGAGATACCACTTCACAATTCTGAAGATAGCTATCTTGAAACAGAGGGAAAGGAAAGAAGGAACAATAGGAAGGAAGAAAATAACAAGTGTCAGCGATGATGTGGAGAAACTGGAACCCTTGTTCATTGCTGTAGCTGCTGTGGAAGACAGATGATGCTTTCTCAAAAAATTAAACATCAAATTACCATGATCCCTGTAATCCAAGAGTTAAAAACAACACTCAGCCAGATGTTGGTACATCTGTATTCATAGTGGCACTGTTCACAAAAGCCAGAACGTGAAACCAACTCAATCTCTGTCCATAGATGAATGGAAAAGGAAATTGTGTGCACAGATAATTCTGACTTAGCACGATGCAAAAACAATACATATCCATTAAGAATCATACTCCAAAGTTTGAATCTTGATCTTTTCCTAGGCTAGTGATATACAGCAAGATGCCCTCTTGTGCTGCTGGATAGAGGTCCCGAGTCACACCTACCAGTCAGCAGTCCTGAGGGCAAAGACCTGGCATGGTCTGGATACTTTGTTTTGAGGCTATGATGTTTGGTAGAAGAGTTGCAAATGCATTTCAACTTATAAGATTTTCAACTTTTGATGGTTTACTGTGGTGTAATCCATCAAGAGTCGAGAAGCATCCATACATTTAATGAGTATTACTCAGCCTTAAAAATAAAGAAAATTCTGTCACATGTGGCACTATGGATGGATCTTAAGGGTGTTATGCCAAGAAAAATAAACCAGTTACAAAATGTGTGGTGGAGAAATACTGTAAGATTTCAGTTATACCTGGTACTTAGAATAACCATTCCCCAAATTTTTGGCACCACAGACTGGTTTTGTGGAAGACAATTTTTTTCACATTTGGTGGTGGTAGGGAAGGGGATGCCTTTGGAATTAGGCTTTCCTAAGGAATACACACCCTAGGTCCCTCACCTGTGCTGTTCGGGGAAGGGTTCGAGTTCCTATGAGAATCTCATGCCGCTGGTCCAACAGCAGGTGGAGTTCAGGCTGGGATGAGAGCTCGCAGGGGAGGGTGCCGTTCATACCGAGGAGCTTCTTTCCCTTCCACCGCTCATCTGCCGTGCCGCGTGGTTCCTTCCAGGCCACGAGATTGGTACCTAAAGTACCCAAACGCACAGAAATAGGAAGCACAGTGATGAGTGCCCAGAGGGGGCATGGGGAGTAGGCGCTCAATGGAGACAGAGCTTCTGTTTTGCAAGAGAAATGATTCTGAAGGTGGATGGTGGTGACAGTGGCACCACAAGGTGGATGCGCTTCACCACACAACGGCACCCTTAAAAATGCTAAAACGGCAAATTTCAAGTCAGAGCTATTTCCTCATAATAATAAAAAATCATTTGCCCACATTGGCATCAACACTGCCAAGTAACACACTGCGCCCTTTCCCTTGTTACTAGTGCAGAGCACAGGGCATAAATCTCTGCTGGTTTCCGAGTGACTCTCACCAGGCCACGCATCAGGCCCAGTGGAGCAGCTTGCTCGGGCCTCTTCCTAATCCCGCCGTGGACAATGAGCTGTGTGGATGGGCAGGGGACACTGAGAACGCTGGAAGAGCAGGAGGCGGCAGACAGAGAAGGTCAGCAGCACAGGAGGGGCAGCCAGGAGGAGTGGCGACGAATCTGTCTTTTAAAATGTTTCGTGGGACGCAACGTGCAGTGTGAACTGGGCAGGCAAGGGCGTGGGCAGAGGGGACGGAGGGCATGGAAGTTCTTCAGCTCTGTATTCCGGGCACCTGGTGTGATGCCCAGGGCCACCTAGATGCTCAAACAGGCCCAGGGCAGAAAGCCTTTCCCGGGTGTGATCCTTTGCAAACAGTGGTCTCTGCTCAGCACAAATATTTTTTAGCTTCTTTTGGAATTTGTTTGCTTTTGCTTTTGTTGATACTGGGGATTGAACCCAGGGCCTTTGCACTGGGCTACATCTCCATTTCATTTTCTTTCTTTCCTTTTTTTTTTTAAATTTGGAGACAGGCTTTTACTAAGTCACTAAATTCCCTGGGCTGAGCTCAGATTTATGATCCTCCTGCTTCAGCCTCCCAGAGTGCTGGGATTAAAGGTGTGCACCACCACACCCAGAGAATTTTGCTTTTTTTTGTTCAACCTCTAAGGCTGTCTTCTTGCACACTTTGACCCAGTGGTGCTCTGACAGGAGTAGAACACACACACACACACACACACACAACCTCAGGATAAATTGGTGGTGGCTGAGCTCAGCAGATTCTAGCCCCACTTCCCATTTTTCTGAGTCAATGGTGAAGGGAGGGGGCTGGGCCTTTTACGGAAGCTCAGGAGTTTGTTTTGGTTAGAGAAATGCTGGGAGTCTTAATGCAGGGGCTGTTAAAACAATGCTTCTCAAATGTTAGGAGTCCCATGGGTATCTTCTTGGGAAGCTGATAACAGACTGGCATTTGAATTTATTCTAGTTAAATTTATTTTTTCGGCCCTGGGGATGGAAGCCATGGCTTTGCACAAGTAAGGCAAGGGCTCTACCACCGAGCTGCACCTCCAGCTCCGGACTTGCACTGGTAACGAGCTCTTGCTTGGTCTAGGGAGCCCTGAGAGCTTTCCAGCTGGCACCGCCAGTGGCAGCACCGCAGTGGGCCTTGTCTCCTGTGAACAGCATCACCTTACTGACTCCAGTGTGTGGGATGCTATCGTCTCTCATGACGATGGGGCAGCATGCAAAAGTTGAGAAGCGCTACACCCAAGCAGGGCTGTCTCAGTCTTGGTGAGTACCAGCGTCGCTAGGGCACTGGATTAAACTCCAGAGGCCCAGGCTGCATCCCGCTCCACAGAGCCTGGGCCCCCGGATGGTTCGGATACACCCTGATGTGTGGGAACCACAGCACGAATGGTAACTGCAGAGGCGCCAGAGTTAGGAACTCAGCCAGGCAGCTCGGCTGCTGTCGGAAGCAGGGTGCTCGCCTTCCTACAGTCATTCAGCACACAGCATTAGTTAGGTGACATGGATGCCCAGAAATGAACCAGACACAGATACTTCTCTCCCCTCAAGAATTTTGTGGCTTCGTGAAAGAGACAGATACTCAACAGATAACTGGGGTGATGTGGTCTCAAAGAAATCTGCAGAGGCGTGCGTGTCTGCAAGTCCCTGGATCTCCAGGGAACAGCGATTACAGGTCGGGCTACGGACACAGAGAATGTAAGCTAGCGGATCCAAAGGAGGTGTGAACAGGTTAGGGTGTCAGAGACCCGTGGGGTCCTGGATGGTAACTCAGAGGAGACAAGGACTTTTCCGACTCTGGGACCCTTGGGATCAATTACTGGCAAATACCAGGGAGAATGGATGAGTTCTTATTCAGAGAAGTTAGTTCTCAGACATGTTTTTAAGTGCCTAGTTGACCATATTTTCTCCAGCCCCATCCTTTATTTCTTTTCCATGATCGTAATCAGCATCCCACAGGAAACAGGAGGAGGAGGAGGAGGGCTGGGTTCTGATGTTTAATGTTAACGTGGCTTCATCGTCTTTTGACATCTCATGGTGTCCTCAGCCTCTGGAGCTCCAATGCCATAATATCCCCATCCCCTTGGGTCCAAAGTCCTACGTGACACAGAGGAGAAGGGTGAAACATTTGCGCCAAAACTTGCTCCCGGCAGACATGAGTCACCTCCACTGTCCGCCCACTGCCCTGATGTTTATTTCCAGAACGGCCCGTCCGAATCAGAGCTAGGAGCGCAGTCCTTCTGCAGGGCTCTGTAGTCCTTGGCGCTGGCTGCCCTCGCTGTGAGCCTCAAAGCGGGGGACCTGCCTGGAGTGGGACGCGTGCAGACATGGCTCTTTGATGCATTTCTCCAAACTTGATCAAATGAAAAAGGGAAGTTATTTTCCCTAACCTCAGGAACGAGAAACCGAAGTGTATTACATGGTCGCCAAAGCATCACTGCCAGGCATTGGAAATTTGCCTTTTTGTTGTTGTTGTTTTTTAAAAAGTGATACAATTGCATTTGTGAGCTCCAAGGAACTGTTCAGGCACTCCTTGACTTTTCAGTCCTCACTTTTACTGAGCCCCAACTTGCACAAAATCCACAAGAAATTACACGCCCCCTTCATGTCTCCCCTCGCCCTAAAATAAATCATGAGTTACTCAGTGTCGTGTGCGTTACTGTGATGGGTGAAAGGAGGAGACAGGAAAAGGCCCTGCACATTGTTATCGTCCACAAATGCTGTTGATGGGTTGCTTTCCTGGTCTGTCCTGGTACGATTTGGCATCAGGGTGGTGCTAATCTCATGGACTGAATTAGGAATCATTCCCTACTCATCTATTTGATGGAAGATCTCATGAAGAGCCAGTGTTATTTCTTACTTAAATGCCTTATAACAAGAAGGCCTCTGTCTCCATACCCTGTTCGATGAGAGGTTTTATTAAACTACACTGTCAGTTTCTTTTATAGATGTACTGGTACTTGGTTTGTTTCTTTTGATTGTTGGTGTTTTTCAGGGCGTTTGGTTTATTTACGTTGTCTATCATTATTAAATTGTTCATCATCTTCCCTTACTATCCTTTCCAGATCCGTGTGACCTGTGCTGGTGCTGGGTTTTGCATCCTTAGTGCTGTTCGCTCTGGTTTTCTGCATCGGTCCGGGCAGAGTGTTAGCGCTTTTACTGGGGCTTTCAAAGATTCAACTTTTGGGTCCACCGAGTTTTGTTTTCTCTCGTTTTCCATCTCGTTGATTTCTGCTCTTAGTTGTATGATTTGCTTTCTCCTGTTTACGGTGGACTTAGTTTGTCCTATTTTTCTGGTTTATTAAGGTGGAAGTGGAGGCCATGGACTGGAGCCCTTTTTCCTTTGCTAAAATGGGAATTTTGTGCTGTCATTTTCCCTGGAATCACCCCCTTAGCTCAAGACGAAAAACCTTTTAGAGACCGAGCGCTCAAACTGCAACCTACACTCTACTTATTTATCCCAAAGCGCCAACTCTGCAGTTAAACCTCAATTCTGAGGTCTGAGTTCAGAAAAACAAACAAACAAACAAACAAACACCCCAACTGTTATCTGACGCTCGGCTGCTGGGGTCACGTGGCTCGTATGCTGACAGAGAGAGTTTCCTGTGCCTGCTGCGGTATGGGTGCTGTGGGTTTGCCCTCTCTGACCCAGCTCACCCCATGGATAGACTGCAGTAGAGCAAATGCAGAATAAAAGAAAAAATTATCACCTTCCAAAATCCTTAGAAACACAGATGTCCGGACCATCTGCCAGTGAGGTCCTCGCAGTTGCTGTGATCTTTCAGGATGGCGTGGGGCTGGAGTGGGGGTCGGGGTGGGGACGCTGTTTTCCCTCTGGGTACCAAGCTCCTTGGAAAGGGCACCCTGGCAGAATTTACCTGAAGGCATCTCGTGCTTGCCCTGCCAACGTTTCCCTTTCACTGTGGGAAAAGCATCAGTTCTTTTGTTTTTTAGTTCATCTCCCTGTGGAATAGTTGGTTTCCTTTGAGAAGGCGTGTGGGACAAAAAACAGGTATCTTTATCATGCAAGGCTAAGTAATAATCTTCTGCTTGTTAAATACTGTAAATATCTCCCTCCACTGTGTTTTCTACTTTCTAACTTGTTTTATCATATCTGACTGTCTCTATGTATTGCTTATGATTTTGTGTTTCTCTTAGTAAGACCTTTCCTATGCCAAAGGAATAAAAAATATTATTCTGTTTCCCTAGCACTTTTAGATGTTTGTGTTCATATAGTTCACCAATCTGGAATTTTTGACATATGAAATGAAGTAAGTTGTACTTTGGTTTTTTTACATATAATCAATTTCCTCAACACCACTTAATGTTAAAATAACATTTCAAAAACTAATTTGCAGTGCGACCTTTATTATATACTAAGCCCTGCAAACATAAATTTGTTTTGACAATTTTCATTCATTACATATTTCTGAACTTTTCTTGTTATTGTTTTATAATACATTTTGATACCTAGAAAGATGAGAGCTTATTCTCCTTCTATTTCAAATATTATTGTTTAGTGTCTCCCATTTTATTTTCTATGTAAATTTAGAATTCCTTTGTCCATCTATTTTTAAAAAAATCTTATTGAACTGCATATTTGTAGTCTCATTTAAGGAGCAAGGGTGTTTTTATAACAGCAGCCTCTACCAGAAACACTGGAGGACGCGGCACTTACCTACACCCTGCTTTGGTGATCAGTTACTTAATTCCATAACTGTTATTCCCAACTTTGCCACAATTGCCATGCCCGTAAGCTCTATCTTCATTAATCTCATCCAAGTAGCTCATAAATCATTGACTAGAAAATGGCTTTGATATGATGCATTTTAATTAGCATTACAGATCTTTGAAGGCAGTGTTAGCTCATTAATCAACAAACACAGGAACAAGCACCGGGTATCACTGCTGAACCAACCCGCAGCTCTCTTTCAACTTCACTGCCCCACAGCCTTCATTCACTCCCGTACTAGAAAGCCTCTCACGTCCTGACCCCCGCGTGGAAAGCTGCGCAGAGGCAGCAGCAGTTCGTCAAGCGTCTCTCTGGCTTCCTGCAATCGCTGCTGGGTGAGCTTGCTTCACAAAAGACAGGCAGTTGGCAAGGCCCCAGCTGTAGTGATTCACGATGCCTGCAGTGTCAGAGTCGTTAGCTCTGCCAGGGCAGTGAGGCGGTTCCAGGCCACAGGATTGAGCAATGGCAAAACCTGGGGCGGGCGAGGGGCACGATGGAACTAAGAAGCTGTTGCCTAAACCGGTAGGAGCAGGGGCTAAGGCAGAAGCCCACAGCCCAGGAGACAAACCGCAGGGAGATTTAGGTCAGCGGTTGGAGGTGGGAATGAAAAGTGATCTTTGAGAAGCTCCTGGACACGGGACACTGGGTTTCCCAGTGACGATGGGTATTTGTCTTCTAAATTCTTCCTCCGTCCTTCTTGCTCCTCGAGCCCCACCTCTGACCCAGGCCCCTTGCTCGACATTAGCGTGGGTAAAGCCCCGAAAGAACAAGGAAACTGGAATGCTGGAGAGAAGCAGCGATCAGCTGCAGACTGTGAGACCCAGGAAGGAGCTGGCGCTGGGTTTCCTGGGCCTCTCAAACCCCAGGCTGGGTGCTGGGCAGGCCAGGATCCTGGAGATGAAGAACGGATGCAAACAAACAAACAACAACAACAGCAACAAAAAAAACCCAACTCCAACAGAAGCCTGCTCTCTCTTTAGCCAAAGGATCAGAAAGACATGAAAATTTTAGACACTAACCGCTGCACTCCAGACAGCCAGCCCGCAGAGGACTGTGGCTCCACACCCATCATGCCACGCGAGGCCAGCAGGCAGCACAGCGGCCACTCTCCACAGGCTGGGACGAGGCTCCCAGGGTCCTCCCCGCCATGACAAGGTGGTCCTGGGAAAGGTGATGGGGAGGGACACTCCTGTCTCCACCTGCGGGCCTGGGCTCACCTCCTGACTGCAGTGTCAGAGGGGACCACATGGGATGTCTAGACTCGAACTTTCACCTGACAGTGACGAGGTTGCCCTCCTGCGCCCAGCTGGGGTTGGTGTGGACTTGGCCCCGCAGGAACATGGCGGGTTTGAGGCATGGTAACAAGCCCCGCGCTACCCCTCTAGGAAAGGGTGAGCAGAAACCTAGTGGGGACTCTCAGGAAGGAAAATGAAATATCATGCAGATGTTAATCAAAAAACGTACCAGTGTCTGTCCTAAAATAGAATTCAAAGCAAAAAAAGTGAACAGCAGCCAATGGGCAAGACTTCACAAAAGGGCCATGAAAATGCTAAATGAGTAGAAATACTGAAGCAAACATTGAAAGAACAAAATAGAAGATGGGTATAGTGGTGCACGCTTATAATCCCAGCACTCTAGGAGGCTGAGGCAGGAGGATTTCAATTTTAAGGCCAACCTGGGCTATTTGATGACTCAGTGAGACCTTGTGTCTAAATAAAAAAGTGCTGGGGATATAGCCCATTGTGAAAGTCCTGGGCCCAATCCCCAGCTCTACACACACACACACACACAACCCTAAAAGAAAAAATAGACAGAGGTACAATTCTAGTTGGAGACTTTAAAGTAGTAATTGATAGAACAACTGGATATAAAATCTTAAAGTTAAAGAAAAACCTAATAACACCAACCAACAGGACCGAATCGACACTTACAAATCACTTCATTGAAAGAACAGTAGCACACACATTCTTCATAAGTATTTGCAGGATACATACCAAGGTAGCCTGTATCCTAGGCTCTAAAACAAACCTCAGCCCTTTGAAAGAGCTGAAATAAGGTGGAGTGTGTTCCCAGACCACCATTAACATGAAGAACAAACTAGGAAAATAGCAGAAGTATCAGTGCATTTCCAAATAAACAATACTCTTTTAAGTAATCCATGCACCAAAAAGGAAGTTTCAAGGGAAAATTTTAAAAAATACACAGCACTGAGAGAAAAAGGAAGCAACCATACCAAAACTGATGAGGCACTGGTAAGAAGGGAAAAGCTGAAAGAAAAACAGCATAAAATGTTCACAGTAGCAAGTATTACCGGGTGCTCGGGTGCGGTAGGCTCTTCCCAAGGATTCTTTCCAAGTTCTCATCGTTCTGAACAAAGAACTAGACAAGGTATGTGAGACAGGTAAGAAGGGTTTACGTTTATTAGGGGCAGACATAGAAATACAGAGTGGGGTTTACATTTATTAGGGGTAGACAAAGCTGCAGAGTGAGCCTGCCCCCCAGAGAGTGGTCACAGTGGCTACAAGGTTAGTGGCTGTTACGGCTGTGTCCAGATCGCCCCCCAAAACCTCATGCTGTCACAGGTGGGGATTTTTCAGAGGTGGCTGGGTCTAGAGCGTGTGACGCTGGGGTTGATTCATGGTGTAATGCTAGGTTCAGGGGCTCTAGAATGAAGGGTGTGAGTGCTGCCCACCCTCAGTAGTCTGGATAAAATAAAAGTGGCAGAAAGATGCAGGGAAATTCCTTTGCTTTTGCTACCTTTGGCAGCCATGAACTGTTTCCCCTCTGAGATGCTCCTCAGCCACACCACCCTGCCTTGGAGTCAGTCGATTACGGACTGAAACCTCTACAAACTGTGAGCTCAACAAATCCCTCCTCCTTTATCTTTGGGTGTTAGGTGTTTTTGTCTTAGCAACAAGAAAAGTTACTGAAACAGTGGTAGAAGTCTTTTGTACCCATATCCTATCAAAAACCTGCTTGGTTTCGTGTCGGAAAAACTGAAGGCAGTGTATTCCGGTTGGTGCCAGCTGCAAAGCTTCAGAACTGCTCTCTGTGCCTGCGCCCTGGCTCCCCACAATACACACAGGGCACACCCACTTGCCCAGTCAGCTGCTTACACCCTAATCTCCTGCCTCAAAAGGCATGAAAATAAAATCTCTTATCAGTATATTATACTCAAGAATTAGGAAAAGAAGAGCAATGTTAAAAAAGAAGACATTACTAAACATAAGAGAAAAACAATGCAGTTGAAAAGAAAATAAAATTTTTATTTTTGGTACCAGGAATCAAACTCAGGACCTTGAGTTTGCCAGGCAGGCACTGTGCCACTGAACTGAAAAGAAAGAATTAAGGAAACGCAGTGAAACAGAACCTGGTTCTTCTAAGAGATCAGTCACATTAACAGGCTCTAGTAAGACAGAGAGAAGAGGCAAGACACAAACGATCTAAAATTGAATCTGCCATGACAGACCCTGCAGAAAGAAAAGGGAAAACAAGGAAATACTGTGGATTACTTGGCACAAACAAATACCATTACATGGATGATACGGGCCAATTCCTTGAAAAATATGTTATTCCTTATTACCTACTGTAACAGATAATTTGAATATTCTCCATAAACACTGAGGACATTGGATTTGCCTGCTCACCTTTCCCCTTGCGTTTGGACCTGGGCTTCCTGACCCTGGGCTGATGTTTAACCCAGAAGGTGGATCCGGTCCCCAAAGCGACTCCTAGGTGACCCTTCCTTCTTTCCTAGCCATTTCTTTGGTTACCTGAGGCCTCACATGCAGCCCATAAAGTGGCTCCAAGGCAGGCTGACGCTGCCTCCTTTCCCCAGCCGTTTCCTTAGCCGAGTGCATGACTGGCCCTCTGCTGTGTTGCGCGGTGGCCGGGAGCCCTGCAGAGACAGCTCAGCCTCTCCAGGGGGCGGCACGCCGCACCCAGCCCACCACGGCCAGGCCCTGCCATCTCCACGCTGTCACCCTGAGGACCAGGCTTCTGTACTGGAACTTCTGGGAGCCAAGCTACACCCAGCCAGAGGCATAAGAAATATTATAAAGTAGTAAATACTAAACTTTCACAAATGCTAAAAATAAAACACTTTCCAACTGTTCAGTGAGAAATGAGGCTCCACCCACCACTAGAAAATTTTATCGTATTTCACGCTTGACATTGCTGTGCAGGTTCCGGAACAAAATTTTGACTGACCACGATTTTGATTTCTTGATAACCATGACCAATGAAAACAGAAGCAGGTGGTTAAAGGTAATGCGAAATTCAGAATTTTGCAACTGCGGAAATTATACTTGAAAGCTTTTCTGATTTTTTTCTCTTTCATTAACACACGTCCTGTCAAAGTTTCTCATTGTGTCGAAATACAAATGAAAATTGAGATTGTTGAATGCTTTAAAGTAAGTTCTTAAGCAGGTGCAGGTCCACTTTACAAACCACATACACATGCTTAGACCAATCACCCCTGCACCTGGTTTGGATGCCACCCAAGGGCATGACAGTCACAGGTGGGCAGATGTCACCACAGTGTGTAAAGCAGAGTCATTCAGAGCTGTTACTGTCCAGAGCCCCACGTGTGCCTCCCCGGTGAGACTCTGGTTGCGGTCCCTGCTCCGGGACACCTGGCACATCTGCAGATGCCCCCTGCAAGTCCCCAGACCCTCTGCCCTGGACGGGCCACTGGGAGCCCCGTCACTGGCTGGTGACTGCATTGTTCACCAAGAGTCGGCTTCTGGCTCCGAGCAGGACCGGAGAGCAGCGGGGGCTGGAGAGGCCCGTGGTGCCTGCTGCCCAGGGGTGCCAGGGGCTTCCCTGTGAGTGGCCCCTGTGAAGCTGCTCATGACAGGTACTGCCCAGCGGGCCTAGGGCTGAGGACTTGGTGGGCACAACACACCCCAGCCCTTTCGAGGCTTCCTGGCTGAGCAGGTCTCAAACGGAGATTGTGCATGGAGTTCGGCACAAGCTTACGGGGAGTTACTAGCAAATCTAGGAGAACTGGTATCAAGCAGACCACACTCTCTGACCACAGTGTGTCAAGCGACAGGTCATCCTCGTGGAGATTATAAAAAGCAAAAGGAAACCAATAAATATGCTTCTAAATGCCTTGTGAGTTAAAAATGAAAGCAGAACAGAAGCGACAAAATATTTAGACTGGAACAAAAATGTAAGCATAGATCTATCATCTGCATCAGTGCACAATGCGGAAACCTCACAGATTCTGAAAGCTAAGACTTTTGTTCACCAGTAATTTGGTAGCAGAACCTGTCTGAATGATCTCGCCCCTAGGCAAGGGGAAGGAAACCAGAGAACAAAGCACAAGTAAGGAGTGAACGTATCAGTAGCACTACCACAAAAGATAGAATTAAATAGATTCACAGTGATGGCAAACCTTTTAGAGACTGAGTGTACAAACTGCAACCCAAAGCATACTTATTTATCACAAGGTGCCAACACTCCCTCTGTTGTGCTGCTATCCCGTGCTTGACTGCTGGGGTGATACTGGACCACTGGGCTCCTGTGCTGACAGAGAGGGCTCTGTGTGCCACAAACTCACCACCACTGGAATAGAAGGTTGAAGTCCTAACACTGGGGCAGCTTTATGCCAATGTACTTGAAAATGTAGACAAACGAATGACTTCTAACAACCCCTGACACATTCAACTATTTGATCTTCGAGAAACGGACCCAAAACATACACTGGATGGAAGACAGCCTCTAACAAATGGCACCGGGCACACTGGTTCCACGCATGCAGATCATGTCTACATCCATACATCTCAACATGTACTAACTAAAATGAAAATGGACCAAGGATACAAATGTTAAAGCAGAAACAATCTGCTGAGAGATAAAACAGGTAAAACTCTTGAAGTCATAGACACAGGTGAGAACTTACTGAACAGATCCCTAATGGTAGAAGAAATAATACCAAGAATCAACAGATGGGATCATATCAAGTTAAAAAGTTTCTGCGTATCAAAGGAAACAACCAACAGAGTGAAGAGGCAGCATACAGAATGGGAACAAGTTTTTGGCAGCTATCCACTGGACAGAGGTCACATATCTAGAATAAATAAAGAACTGAAAAAATTAGAGACCCCCCCAAAATAGACCCAGTCAAAAAGTGGGCAACTGAAATGAATAGACACTTCTCAGGAGAAGTACAAATGGCCAATAAATACATGAAAAAATGTTCAACATTGCTGGCCCTGAGAGAAATGCGAATTAAAACAACACTGTGATTCCATCTCACCCCAGAAAGAATGGCTATCATCAAGAAATCAAATAATAACAAATGCCGGTGAAGCTGTGGGGAAAAGGAAATCCTTTTACATTTTTGTTGGGAGTGTAAACTAGTATGACTGCTATGGAGATCAATAGGGAGATTCCTCAAAAAAACTAAAACTAGAAAGTTCATTTGACCCAGTTAGTCCCGTTCTAGCTATCCTCCCGAAGGAGTTAAAGACATCGTACTATGGTGATCTATGCACACAATTTATAAACAGTTAAATCTTGGAAACAGACTATGTGTCTGTCAACAGATGAATGGATAAAGAAACTGTGGTATTTACACACAAATAAGTACTATTCTGGCATAAAGAAGGATAAACTTGAGGCATTCCTAAGTGTCTTGGTTACTTTTCTCTCATTGCTGAGACAAAATACCTGACACCCAAAATTAGGGAAAGAAAGGTTTATTTAGCTTATAGTTTTTGGAGGTTTCAGTCTGTAATCAGCTGGCTCCAAGGTAGGGTGGTGTGGCACTGGGGAAACATCTCAAGGCAGCAGCCAGAGCAAAAAGGGGCAAGAGCAAACCGCTTTTTCTTCCTTATTTTGTACACAGGACACCACCCCCACCCTCCAGGATGGGTGTAGTGTTCACAAATCTCCTTGCCTTCCTTTGCACAGGATGAGGATGTTAACAAAGAACCATCCCTGGCTTCCTGTTGAGTCTCTCAGTTAAACTTCTAAACTTCTCAAGTTGACACAATGTATCAACCATAACAATCCACTCCTTGTCAACTTGACAACCAGACACATTTCTTTAAATTAGCCTCCAGATACAAAGGCATGTTTATTCTTACCATTTTGCAACTTAACAATCTTTAAGAACCATCTGCCCACATTATATTACATTGGAAACATAAATTTTTGTCCTTGGACCCCCAAAACTCATGCACATCCCTTTATGCAAAAGGCATTTAGTCCATCTGCAAGAGTTGCCAAAGTCCTAACAGTTTCAGCATTGCTGAAAGGTCCAAGTCCCAAATCTCCTCCAAGATCTATGGCAAACTGTTAGCTATAACCCCCTGTACAAGTGAAAAAGAGGTTAAACACTTCCAACATGCAATGGCACAAGAGAAACATTCCCGTTCCAAAAGGGAAGAACAGGGGTGTACAAAGGATTGGGATCAAAACAAGACCAAAATCCAGCAGAGCAACCATTAAGTCCTGTAGTTCCACATGCACAATTTGAGACAATCTGTGGCAAACTGAGCTCCAAAGGGCTTGTGTGGTTCCACCCCCATGGCACTTCTGGTGGTTACCAATCCCACAGCTTCTCTCTTGGGCTGACTTTGCTCCCTCATTGCAGGTTTCCTTAGATGATCCACGCTCCTGGCTTTTCCAAACTTCTGAGGTCTCCACTGCACTTTTGGCTTCACCTTCACAGCTTCACACACTGCCCTCTCAGGGGCACACTGCCTGGCCTCCCAGGCCTTCTGAAGTCAGGGTGGAAGCCTTTTTAATCTCAGAACCCTTGCATGACGTGGATAATGCCAAGGTCTGCTGCCAGCTGGAGCAGTAGCCACGCTCTCCTCTCTCTTGGCTGTAGGGGTCAAGTGCCTGGATTGCTGGGCACTCTGATCCTGATTGTGAGGAACAGATTCTCTATGCTGTCTCCATTCTGGAACCTGGTGTGGCCTCTGCTGCCATTCTGGAACATGGCACTCTGAGGCTTTCTTCTCCAACCAAAGTCTTTCACTTTTGCAGTTTCAAGGCTGCAAATTGTGGGGACTTGCTGCCTCTTCCCATGATGCTTGCAGGCCATCTTTTTTATTCTGTTCCTTCTCAGCAATGGAGATCTCAGCTCTCTCTTTACAGTTCACAGCTTTACTGGAGCTTCCTTTCTGGCCAAACTCACACCATTTTAAATTGCCCTGCTGAGCTTTTGCTCTTGATTCCCAACATAAATCTGGCTAAAAGCCCCTAACAATAGCCATGCCACCACCTGGACATTAGATGGCTTTGAAATTTCTTTTGCCAGATTAATCAGTCCATTGCCCTTAAAGTCTCAGGCAAACTCTCTGGGCATGGGCAGAATGCAGACAAACGTTCTGCCAAGCCGTAACACACATTATGTGGCATCCAACCACCAATGCAGTCCTTCTTCCCAGCAGAAACCTCTCGAACCTGGTCTTTACCAGCAGGCTCTCTATCAGCCTTCTGGCCACCTGAGCTCTGACCAGAATCTCCCATGCACAACAGCCTAAGCTGTTCCAGGGCCACTCTTTCAGGCACCTTTTCAGACTCTTCCCACAAGCCATTTCCAAAGGCCCTTGAACCCCATGGTCAGGTTTAGTCACAGCAATAACCCCACTCCTCTGGTACCAAATTCTGTCTTGGTTACTTTCCTCTCCTTGCTGAGACAAAACACCTGACCCCCAAAATTAGGGAAGGAAAGGTTTATTTAGCTTATAGTTTTTGGAGGTTTCAGTCCATAAACAGCTGGCTCCAAGGCAGAGTGGTGTGGTACTGGGGCAACACTTCAAGACAGCAACCAGAGCAAAAGCAGCCAGAGCAAAAAGGGGCAAGAGCAAGCCTCTTCTCCTCCCTTATAGTGTACACAGGCCCCACCCCCCCACCCAGGGTGGGTGTAGCATTCACAGATCTCCTTGCCTTCCTTTGCACAGGATGAGGATATTTACAAAGTCAGGATCCTGGCTCCCTGCTGAGTCTCTCAGTTAAACTTCTAAACTTCTCAAGTTGACACAATGTATCAACCATGACAGCATCTTGAGACCATAATGTGAAGTTAAAAAATTGAACATGCAAGTTTAAATATCGCATGGTTTCTCTTATATGAGAAACACAAAATAAAACTGAAGAGCAAAATAAAGGCTAGATAATAGGAAGTAGGCCGATCTTTCTCAAATGGGAAGGGGAATTAGAGATGGAGGGATGAGGGAGGAAAGGAATGGAAAAGGGATTTTAAGAAGAATCAAAGAAAAATGGAACCAAGATTTTTTAAATGGGGAGAGGAACAAGAGTTGGAGGAAGCAGGAAGGTATGAGAGGGGAAAGGGGCAAAAGAAAGAATTAAGATGTGTTATGTACATGCACAAACTCCCTGAGCTAAATGTACTGCAAACGTGTACTGATACAAATTATGAAAAAAGTAAAAAAACCCAACAACAAAAAACTATGAATGAATGATTTTCTAGAAAATTATGCTGCCAACATCAACTTGTGAAAAATAGAAAACTTATAAAGAAATGGAATGATTTCGATTCCCTCTCTCCCCCAGCATTTCTGGCAGGGGAAAGACACACAGTCAATGCTCACAGAGATCCCCATTAAAATTCCCTCCCAAGAAAACAGCCCTGGGAGTGGTGTTGGCCTCCCATTCCCACCGGTTGGATCAGGAAAGGATCAGGAAACACGGAGAAGCTGACACTGCCAAGCTTGGGAGAGCATGAGGATGTGAAAACCCGACCCTCCCCCGTTATGTGAGTAAACAGATCTTTAGATCAGCAAACACATTTTTAGAAAAATCCGGAAATAGCCAGACTGTGGCAGAGAGGCCCTGAGCCTGTACCACCGGGTCTTGGTCTGCATCTGGCCCTGAGAAATTGCAGTGTGTGCATGGAGAAACAGCCAGGAAGTGGCCGGAGGGTCAGCGGCAGGGACCGAGGAGAGTGTGGATGAGAGCACGGCTCTGTCCCTTACAGGGAGCCGGGCAGGGGAGTGGAGGGGAGGGACAGGCCGGTCAGCAGCATCTCTCTGGCCTCACTCCACTGAGCGCTGGTAAGCACAGAAGCAAATTGTCCCGAAGTCCCACCCAGCACAGGGACCATGCAGGACAGGAGTAGGGGCGGTGGTCAGATGGTGGACACGGCCCCAGGCCACACCTGGATGCCGAGCTCCTGTGACGTCCACTGGCTGGGTTGTGCATGTTCACACTTCCAGAGCCATCTTCAGTGGCTGCCTTGGGAAACCAGTTTCCCTTCCTGTCCCTTGGTGACTTTTCTGTTTAACTTCTACAATGAAAGAGAAGGATTCTAAAAGGGAAGAGGCCTGGCCATTTCCAGATGCCTCGAGCACAGAGGTGCTGGGAAATGGAGAATTCGCCACTTTCGAGAAAGCGGGTCCCAAAAGTTGTCATGGAAATCCCTGGAGCGCTTGAGAAAAGTAGGCATGAAACCAGTGGTAAAATAACAATGGAGGAGAGTTTAGGGGTCTTTCCCCGTGTCATGGCACATGGCAGGGAGAGTTTTACTTTGCCCTGTCAGAAAATCAAGGCACTGACTCTAAATGCTTGGTTGGGTGCCCTGGAGTTTGGACTTTGTGGAGAAAATAAAGAAATGATTAGAAAGGCTCTTAAGTTATTTTGTAAAAGGTGTAAATGGTCAGCGATGAATTGGAACATGCGTACGTCATCGAAGGACTCCTCTCCAAAGGCGCCCAGATGGTTGTTTATAAGCCGAGGCTGCTGTTCGCTGTGAGGTTGATACTTGGGGTCCTCGGCTGGTCTGAGCAGGAGGGCGTGCTTGTTTAGGGCTCAGCCTGAACCACTGTCCTTGACCAACCCTCCTAATCTCCTAATTGACATTTTAGTAAAACTCAGGAGCTCTACACTTTGGCTGGAGCCGCTTCCTCTTTATCCTCCTTAAAGTTTTTTTTCCTTTTCTTTTGGTCGTCTGCTGACCCCCTTCCTCATGCTGCGCAGGCCAGCCCGACCCGCTCCGATTCATCCTGGATCCTGCATCCGACGCTTCCCTTTCTGAAGGCTGACACACCCACTGCAGAGAGAATCTAGCTTCCTTCTTGCAATTTTACAGAGCTCCTACTTTAAAGAAAGTAATTTTCTCAACTCTCTAGGGGGTGCATTCACTGCCTTTTCCCTTCTGGACCCTGGGCAGATCTTCTTCGGAGCGTAGGAGCGGTGGTTTCCCCTTGACCTAGCCCTGTACCACTCCGCCTTCCTCTCCTCCTCCTCCCTCCCCTCCTTGGGAAGCCTGAGCAATTCTGACCTTGAAGCCGCGGCGGTTTCAGGCTCACCTGCTTTGTGGTGAACGAAAACACTTCATAATTCGAGTGGCATGGTTTGAGGCTCGACCCTGGGCGTCAAGGGTGGTGATTCTGGCCTGGGGTTCTGCAGAGCGATGCGGCCCTCACACCACTGCCGCCACCCTGGGGCTCCGTGGCCTGCATTTCCCACGCAGGTCTCATGCCTTCGTGGTCTTCTCCAGACAATTCGTTTTAGTCTACTTTCTCAGATTCTCCGCTCTTTGACCTAGACAAGTTCCATTTTCATCATGGTAGCTTCAGGCTGGGAGCCCTGAGCTTCTGCTTTGTCTTTGCCCATGCACGAGACACTGGCTGTGGTGTGTTACCCCGGGGAACCTCAGTTTCCCTAAAAGCAGGCAGGAAGGATGGGGCTGTACCCCAGCTCCAGCTGTCTGTGGAATCGGGGATATTACCTTTGCTAAGTGCACTGTGCACGAAAGAAAGAAAATCGGGGGAGCAGTGCCCTGGGTGTGTTTGCGTCCGATATCTCCTTTGCCTGTTTTGTTAGGACTCTGAGGAAGTGGGGTAAGGACAGGCGAGCCCACAGCAATGATTCGGCTCTCAGATCGGTAGGAGTTTTGAACTGTTTTCGAGTTCTCCCTGAGAGCGGGTCTCAAATTTGTCCCAGTCGAAACACAAGGGACAAAGTCACCCAGACGATTCTGGCTCAGAAGGTCTGCGGGGTAGGGACGCAGTGGGGCCCCAAACTGCATTGCTGACGACATGCCAGTGTGGGGAACTTGAAGTTTGGAACCCCAAAATTTCATGATCTCAGCTTGACCTTGCCCCAAGCCCCTGATTGGCCGCTCAGTTTGATCTATCAGCTCTGGAGAAAGGCACCTACATCTGTCCCCAGACCAGGTGTGGCACCAGGGATGGCTGGGGCACTGAGCTGCTTCCAGAGCAACTGGCTGAGACTAGACTAGGGGGTTTCAGCCTCCTGGTCCTGCAGCCTCCACGTGGGGCACAGGAAACACAGGAAGCTTATCCAGGGAGAGGCGAGGGTAGAGGCTGGGAGCTGAGAGGAGACCCTTGGTTCTCCAGGCTCCCACCTCCCAGCTCCCCAATTCTGAAGCTCTTTTCTACTTGTATCTTCAAAGTCCACAAAGACCCTCATGTCTTTAAAATCAGTTCTTCCATTGGCTTTGGGCAGTGATTTTCAAAAGCTGCGGCACGCAGGTTGCCTGCAGGGCTGTGCCCCTCCCTCCCAGAACATCTGCAGTAGCTCTGCAGCAGGGCCAGGGAATCTGCATTCCTAGCAAGTCCACGGAATGCTGCTGCTCTGGGCCCTCACTTTGAAAAGCCTTCTTAATAGCCCTGCTTGCGTAATAGAAACTAGAGAGTCGCTGGAGACTTGAGCTCTTCTTCCAGGCCTCTGTGTGGTGGTTTCCATGTTTTAACAGTGTGGGGGACGAGGATGTTGCAAGCCCATTTTGCAGACGAGAACAGTGTGGCTGTGAGAGCTTAAGCAAAACTGCGATGTCCCTGCTGAGAGATGGCATCGCTGGGGGCTGAGTCCAAGACTGGGTGGCTTGGAAGTGCACGTCCTTAACTTGGGTTCAATGTCACTTCCGGTTTGACCCCGCTGGGTCTGTCACGTTCTCCGCATGTGGCCCTTGGCCGTACCTCTGCCATGAACTCTGCCCAGCTGTCTTCAGAAGCTGTGGCCAGGCCTCCATCTCTGGTGCAGCCTGCAGATTCCCTCATCTCTCCCCGAGACCTGCGTACACGCCTTATGCCACCTTCCTCCCCCGAAAGCTGTGGCCCTCCGCCTTTGTCTTACTGTATTTTGTGTCTCTCAGTCACGGGTGTTCCCAGCTCCATTGCATGAACCGCCAGGTCCTGGACAGTGGAGACTGATGTCCTGCACCTTGGGACCCACTGTCCCCTCCACTTCCAGCCCCCACTGTGCCTCCTCCTACCCTGCACCCTGCAGATACCTGCGATGATGAACTAGGGAATAAAAGAAAAAAAGGAAGGTCCATTCTCTGGGGTGGGTGGTGCAGTGGGCTCTGGGGTGCGGGGAGGGAAGGGAAGGGAAGGAAGCAGGAGCCGGAAGCAGGAGAGAAGCTCCCTGCAGTCTTGTCGTCCAGGGCCCCTGGAAGCATCCGGGCTGTGGCCATGGCCTTGGACTTGCAGAGCTACCGGAGGGCTTGGGAAAGCAGAGGAAGGTTTGGGGAGGAGTGCGGAGGAGGCCAGGCAGCAAGAAACAAGCACGGGAAGGGAGAAGGATGAGTCAGGCCCTGGCTGTTCTGTGCTGCTCACCTTCTTGCCACACCCTGTATCCCCCACGCACCCCACTTTTCTGGCCCCACGCAGAGTGAGGGAAAACAGCCTTCCAGACCGGGTAGGGTCTGCGTGTCTCACTGACAGGCGAGGTCACCTGGTTCCTCAGCACTTTTATTTGGAGAAAGATTTAGTGAGACTTACAAATAGAGACTTGCTGAGCAGAGCCCTTAAAGATGAAGAGCGGAAGGGGACATGGAGAAGAATAAGTGGGTGCCAGAGAAGCAGGCCTTGGAGGGAGTGCCGCCGCAGTGGGGTGCTGAGTGTCTCAGCAGCTGATGCCGAGAGGGGACACGATGAGTTCTCAATTCCCAGGACAGCTGGCTTCTGGCAGACACTGCTGTTCTCGGTTCCGGATCCCCGGCAGAGCTCTGCTCTGAGAAGGCACAGAAGGAGCAGGAGGCCCACCCTGATGTCCTGCACTCGAGACCTGGACTCTCAGCGGGGAGCGCCGCCAGGTTTGCGTGTCATGGGCTCCGCTGCTAGGGACAGAGTGACTTCGGGGCTCTGGGCACCACCGAGCACTCCCAGCCCTTCCTTTTGGTTGTAGCACTCAGCTGGGCGTCTTGAAGCACAGGCAGCGACGGCAGGGCCAGAGTCAGGACTCCGTGGTGGCGCCGCGGGCTCTGTGCGGTAAGCGCAGTGGTGCATCTGGAGGCCGATTCTAAATAAAGTCCCCTAGACAGCGGTGATGCGTCCCACGTGGCAGCACAGCTCAGTGGGGTGTGCGACAGGTGGGAGAGGGCGCTCGGTGGCTCCAACTCTTGTCCACACTGCACACAGCTGGGGGTCGGATCTCCCCCTGCACCCCGAGAGCAGTGCCTCCCTGGGACGTGGAGGCTATCTCTCGGGTTGTGGGTTCTGCCTTTCTTCCGGATGACTGTGTCACCCCCTCGAGGGTCCTCAAGCCTGAAATAAGGAACCTACCCCACCCTTGAAGCTTGTAGGTTCACTGCCTCCTATGGAGGAAGAAGACTTCAGGAAGCGTCAGGAAGAGGCCTAGGAAGGTTTACTCGGCAGAGATAAGGACTCATCGGGGCCTGGGTGCTCAGGGAAGCAAGAGGACTGCAAACCAGAGCTGGGTGAATTTCAGGGGCATCAAGATGGGCCGTCCGTGGTGGTGTGGTGGTGCATGCCTGTGATCCTGCCAAGTGGGAGGCTGAGGTAGGAAGAGCACTGAGCTCGAGACCAGCCTGGGCTACATAGTGAGCCTCTGTCTCAAAAACAAAAACAAAAAACGAACAGAAAACATTGTCAGTCCGGGTTGAGTATCCTCACTATCTGTCCTGCTACACTGCAAGCATCCACCGGTCCGCAGCTGGAATCTGCTGTCCTCAGTGTTGCGGGTTTCTTGGGGGTAGAGGTGAAGAGGGCAGGGCCAGAGCCGCACTCATAGGTGTGCTCAGCCTTGGAGACCTTTAGGAATTGTTTTCTTCCCTTTTGTTTTTGTTTTGACTGAGTTTCATGAAGGGAAAAGTGCTTCAGCAACTAGTGTGTCTTGAAGTTGCAGCTAAGTATAATTTTAAAAATCTCGATTTTCTTGTCTCCTTTCAACCTAATTTTTCCTTCTTCTATCCTACTTCAACAGGACTTGAACTTTGCCTTTTAGGATGTTTTTGACAGGAAAAGTAACACCGTTGACACCTTGGTGGAGAGGAAGTGTGTGACCTGCAACTAAACACACATTTCCCCAAGAGGAAGGTTAACACCCTGGGTCTCTGTCCCCGCCCCAGCGTGTCCCCTGTCCCTCTGCCTTTCTCCTGCTCCCGGGGCTGGGGTGGGCTTTGCAATGGGCTGCAGGTCCCTTGTGCCCTGTTCCCCCACCCCTCACCTCGCTCTTTACCATGGCTATGGACGCCGCTGTCTGACTGTTCCCCACCACCCAAGGGCTCAGATGAGCACCGAACCCAGCCTGCTCCTTCAGAGAGCCCCAGGGAAGGGGCAGGGATGTAGGCAACTGGGAAACACCTTGGCCACCCTGGACTACTGGCTGCCTCAGTTTCTGTTTCTGGGCCTCGACCCCTCCCCCCGTCACACCCATTCTTTCACCTTTCACCCTGGGCTCTGCACAGGCATTGAAACTCACAACCTTTGCATCTGAGCTCAGGGTGATTTCCCTGTCCCAGGTCTGGAGCCACGTTCGTGACTCATCGGCCTCTACTTTCAGAAAGTTGGCCTCTCCTGCTCCCCCGCCACCCCCAAGGCCACTCATCCTGGGACCTGCCAGGTGGCTTTGATGGTTTTGCCTTTGCTACCACATCAGCCTTTTCTCTTGGGACCACGGCTCGGCAATGCCTCCTCCTTCTACACCCACAGGACCCCTTTGGGTTCAGTGGTGCCTCTGGGCTCTGCACTGTCTTTGGGGACCACTCCACTTCCAGGAGGGGGTGACTCCTGGGTCAGAGAGGTCAGCAGTGTGAGGTGGGAGCAGCTCAAGAACTGGGGGGACACCTGCTATTTCCTTGAATAGAAAACAATTACCTCCACTTTAGCCAGACTGGGCCCTGTCTCTATGTACTGATATGTACAGAGCTGACTAAGCTATTTCCTTCTCTCTTCAGTTGGCCCTAAGCAATGTAAACAGGGCTGGCTGAGGTGCTGATGTGTAACCTTTGAAGCTAGGTGACAGTTTCCTGTTTCCTCGCCTTGTGTCTCCCTATAAACGGTTGAGCACAGTGAGACGGCAGAGCCACGTAGCTCCAGGGATGGCACCTGGGTTTGAGCCTCAAGACGAGAGGCTAAGACTTCCCAGGGCACAAAAGTTTACACATCAGAAACTGAAGCACAGCCCCCTAAATGTTAAATGCTACCCCAAATGTGTTATGCAGATTGGTCTTTCTGCATATCCTCTCTGCATATTGTAGAGGTGCTCTCTGGCCTCCTAGCTAGCCCAGCTCACAGTAATTCTCATCATTCTCACCATCCCTCATCCTCGAGACACCCCCTTCTTCACAAATTAATAAATTCTCGGTTAGGCCCTGGGTCCTTTGTTCCATGAACCCTCATCTGGACCGGACTCAGGACCCCTTGGCTGCCCGTAACTGTAAATGTGTCCCAGTGTCTTTGTTCTCACTGTGGGTTGCACTGGAGGTGGTAGATTTGATTTAAGGCACCAGAATTCCAGTAATGTTTCCGTGGGATTACAAATATAAACTTCCTGGACTGCCGTGAGCGGGACAAGAAGAGGGGTCTCTCTGTTTCTTCACTGCTGTCCTCACCCCTGGTGTCGCTGTTTTGCAAGGATCCATGGGCAGCAGGAAGAGGCGAGCTGGGCCTGGGCTGGAGTGGGACAGGGAAGCGGCTGGACGGTGAGTCTCCCCATAGGAGCAGCTGTCGGGGGAGCACCCTGTGCGGCGCCCAGCGTTGTGCTCTGACCCCTGCCCTGGTCCCCTCCCAACAGCTCAGTCCAGGGCTTGGAGACAGAGTGAGGCTGTCTCTGTCTGCGTCCCAGCCCCAGGTAGCCTGTCCTTGCATGCCACACCGGAGAGCAGGACTCTCAAGAAGGCTGAGGCCACCCAGGACCAAGAGTGAGGCCCCTGCAGCCAGGTGGGACCCTGGTCCCCAAGGGCTGTGAGGTTGAGTCTCACTGGGCAGGGAGATAAAGGGGGCCAAGGCAGAGCCAACCCCACCAGGTAGAAGACGAGAAGTGGATGACTTTTATTGTAGGTGCTTGTGAAGGGTTAAAAGAAAGCATGCACGCCTTCTCTCCTTTGTCATTATTTTTTGGAGTATCTTGAAAGTGGGGCTGTACTCACCTTGCTAATCTAGCACAATTTGCTTTGCTAGAAGCAACCATCAGGAGGGGAAACCTGGGTGTGAAACTTGTTCCTTATCTCATCAAGGTGTGACTTTCAAGGGAGGCTGTCATGGGTTTGTTTGTCTTTTTCTTGTAAATTTGTAAGAACGCATATGTATGATAAATAGCCATGCTTTCTTGTGAGCCCCTCCTCCAACTCTTACTTTTGTGTTTACTTTGCTCTATTTTGTGTTGCCAGAAGTTTAAATTTTATAGACTCAAAGGTGTTCGTCTTTTCTAATTTTTGGGTTCCTGTGTCACTTGTTACTAGGGTAGAGAAAAACTACTGACTTCTTGTATGTTCCAGAAACATTTTTGTTTTTTATTTGTTTGTTTTCCTAGAGAGACTCGTGGGTTTTCTAGGAACACAAGCATGCAAGATTTTGCCGCTTTTTTCTTTTTTGTCCTCTCTAGGTTTATTGAAGGGCCCCTCTAAGATGAGACAAATTTCCAGGATAATGGTAAACATCTGTGTGTGGTTCCAAGTGAAAATCATTGGCTTAGTTTTAACATTTTATCACTTTGGAAGACATTTTTTTGATACTTTATGGTAACAGACTTCAAAAGAAATAGATCCACCACTTCTATTTTACTTAGAGTTTTTACTGGAAATAATTGTAAGCGTTTAATCAAACAGTTTTCCAGTATCTACTAATGTGATAACTTGGGGCTTGTTATTTGACTTGATCCAGTGCATTGTGGGAATAGAGTCCTTCATTTGAGCCATCTTTTCCCTTGGGGATAATATGACTTGAATGTAGATATTATCTTTTTGGTACATTGCTCGATTTTATTCACTGGAGTTTGGATTATTCCTTACAAGTAATATTGATACACAGAATGACTTTCTTTTTGCATTCTCTCTTTCAAATAGGCAGACTTCATAAAATTAAGCAGGAAGATTTCCATCTTTTTATGTGAGCCAGGATAATTTCAATATCATAAAAAACATTTTTTAAAATGTAGGTTGGATTTAACTGTGAAAAATCTGTTTTTGGTGACCCTACGCCATTTTTTTTTTTTAAGTACTAGTTTAGCTTTCTAGTTTTTCTGTGTTGATTGGCCTAGCTGTATTTTCTACTACTTCTTGGGTTAATATTATTCATTTAAATTTTTCTGCCAACTCTCCCATTTCTTTCCGGTTTTGGAATGCGTTGTTCATTGTTTCCAAGTTTATGTTTTCTCTCTCGGCCCCAATGAACTGACTGGACAAAAAGCAAACCCAAGCTGCAGACACACAAGTTCCAAATGCAGGACTCCCATTAGGAGTGCATTGCTTCTGCCCATCCCCCTGACCACGTCTAGAAGCTTGGCCACGTGTATTTAGGGGTAGGGGAGAGAGGAGAGACAGATTCCGATCCTTCTGGAAGAGTAAGGCCAATTATTGTAATTATTTCAGAAAATAATCTACTGGGATATTTTCAATTTAGAACACACATCCTATCCACCGATCCCATTCCTGGGAACTTAGGCCAGAGAAGTAGAAGGACTAGTGACTGCTGTATAAGAGTATTTAATTGGGGAAAGAACCCTGGAAAGTTATTAATCAATATACAGGGAATGGCCAATGAGTCATGGCCCATCCGCACACCAGAATATTATTGTGTTTATTAAAAGGAAGGAAGATTGTGGCAAGTTCAAGGCTAGCCTGAATCACATAATGAGAACTTATCTCAAAACAAAAACAAAAACAAAAAAACGAAGAGGCAAAACTAATGAGTAACTTTATTGACATTCGATACTACTTGCTTCTGATCTTTCACCGCAGAAGATGCCTCTCGGGTCAGTCCCGTGGCTGGGGGTGGGATGGGTGCTATGAATCTTGTCATTGTCATTGGCTGCACCTCGAATTGAGTTTTGAGTTCACTGTCATCCAAGTGCATGCTCTCTGGTGACTCGGTGTCCCCTGAGTTTCCATTGGGAGCTCAGGTTGACGATGGCCAGCAGTGTGAATTAGGTTTCGCTGAGCCCTGACCGATGTCACTCTGCACAATGGGGGAAATGGAGTGGGAAGGGGCCCCAGGGAGAACAGGAGTGCACGTCTGTCAGTGGAAAAGGAAGCCCCCTCCTGTTCTTTGGCTACCACTTCCCGGGGTGGAGGTTGTGGAGGTGGCCTGGTCTACTGTGACACTTGAAGACGCTCCTCTGGCGTTCCCCACCCAGATGACAGATGTTCTTCCGAAATCCATGTCTCCTTTTCTCTCCCCCTTTCTCTCCCTCTCTCACTGGGGCCTCTCTCTCTGTTTCCAACTAAGAAGCACTTTTTGGGGTCAGTTGGATGGAAAGCCTTGGGCCAGAGGAGCCTCGCTAGCAATGTGATAACAGCAAGGAACGTTGGTGGGTGGATCTTGGGTACAATCGTGAGATGAGTCATCCCCTCCCCCATTCCCACCCATCTCCACCCGGGGCTCCCCAGCCTGTACATCCTGGCTCGGGTTCAGAGGTTGGACCCCATCAGTCAGCAACTTAGCTGAATGCTTATGTCATTTTTAAAAAGTCTACTCTCTTCTCAAACCTGGTAGGAAAAAGTACAGCGTCATATCAATGCCTCTTTAGTTTCTTACAAGACTTCCTGGAATATTTCTTTTGAATATTTTTCTTTAATTAACCACACAAATGCTGCTCTCCTTTTTCCTGTTTTAATTCTTTATGAGTCATACAGGACAAAAATAGCACCTAGATTTTGACAAGTACCCAGCAGGGAAATCGTTCATAGAAGAATTCAGTGCTGTTTACCATGAGGTAGAGGGATAAGAGGTAGGTGAAAAGAATAGCTGAACAAATCTGATTTGGCTGCAGGGTCGACCTCACCATCTGGAAGAACAAAGAGCCAGTGTGTACACTGACATCAGTTTTGAGGATTCTTGAATTTCTGTGATTTTGTAGGTCCCCATCATATCAGTGCCAACAGATTTAATGTAAATAACTAAGTGGTCAGTTTCAAACATAAGTAAGCATGCAGATGCAGTAAAGGGAAAAATCACCCTACAAATTGAAATTCTATGAACCAATTGGAGTGTAAATGTACACTGAAATTACAAGGGTAAAATGCTGTAGAAATTAATAACATAAACTGTCAGTTTAATATGCAAAAATAAGATTGTTTTTCAGATAGTAAAATTAATAGAAAAAACAAGTTGGCAGGTAAAACACATATTAAGAGAGAGGATATATTATTATCTAGGTGCATTAGGGGACTCATGGAATCAATCTTGGACCAAGAAATATTTATAGGGAAACAAATAGCATTAAAAAGTAAAATAGAGGCCTGATGTGGTGGTGCATGCCCATAATCTCAACACTTTGGAAGCTGAGGCAGGAGGATCACTGTGACTTTGAGGCCAGTTTGAACTATATAGTGCGACCCTGCCTCAAAAAACCAGGGCCGGGAGTTTGGCTCAGTGCCTTAAGCGCCTGCTCTGGCCAGCGCGAGGTTGTGAGTTCAATCCCCGGTGCCGCAAAAAAAAACCAAAAAACAAAAATCAAAAAACAAAGAAAAACCAAACATGAAAAGTAAAATAGAGAGGAACAGAAGTCACAAAAACATCATAATTTTGATCTCTGTAGAGTTGTTTAATGCACTAGAATTATTCACAAATTAAACAAAATAATCTTTAAGAACTATAACTAAGTTTTAGTTTTATTTCAACTTTAGCCAGGAATCTTTTCAGGCAATTTTGTATTTGGGAATTCATGACATTTGTGACAATGAATTAAAAACTTAATATTCAGATTCCATCTTAAAATTTCCCCAAAAGACACCAGAAGAATTACAGAAATAGCCATGATAAATTATCTGATCCAAGTATTAGAAGTAATAAGTCATAAGGAAGAAAAGAATATGTTACAGGCCAAGATGAATATCAAAACTTATTTATCTCACTGTTCAAACTTTGAAACAGGGTACTTCACAAGAATATTTTACAGAGACACAATTCTTGCCTTCAAAGGATGATTGAAAACATACAGGGTAAAATATGAATAAAAATCTTGTTAAAAAATATTGGTTAGCTGGGCGTGTGGCTAGCATGTATAATTCTACCACTCAGGAGGCTGAGGCAGTAGGGTCATTGTGAGTTCGAGGCCAGCCTGAACTGCATAGTGAGATCCTGTCTCAAAAAACAAAAAACAAAAACAAAAACATTGCCACCCATTTGCAAAAGTTGAAAGATTTTGAGATATGTCCAGGGTATAAATTCTAGACTCAGTGGTCTTTCTAGAAAATGCCGCGACCCATGCGGCTCCTAAGGTTCTTGGGGTGAAGGACTGCGAGAGGATGAGAAAATAAAGACAGAGACAAAGCTGGGGTCAGGTGGAGCCCTTATCCTCCTGATGGGAGGAAAGGAACTGGCCCCTCAATGCAGGGGCGTTTATTTATACCTTTTAGCAACCTAATGTCATATGACACCCTGTTGTCCTAGCAACCCACCTCTTAGACTGCCTTGGGGCAAGGCGTTCTCTAGGCTGAAGTAGCATCTTCATGTGACTTGCCCTAGGCTCTCTTTGTTCTCGGAATGATCTTGTCTAGATCATGCCCTAAGTCAATTTCCAGCTTCAGTGGCTCCCAACAAGAAAACACTTCAGTGTGTAAATTGTGCTGGCTGCACCCAGATTACTGGTAATGTGAAGTGTGCTGGTTTCACGTCTGATGCACCTGGTATTTAGACACACGGAGACAACATATACCTTTTCATTGTTTGTTTTCCGAAACAGGGTCTTGCCAAGTTGCTAAATTGCTCAAGCTGGGCTCAAGCTAGGATCCTTCTGCCTCAGCTTCCCAGAGAGGAAGAATTACAGATGTGCAATGCTACACTGGCACAGTGGGGGTAAACCCTAAGTTTAGTGAGCATGGACTTTACCTACTTATAAAGAGATTTCTGGGTGTCATAGAAAAAGCAACCCAGCACATCTGAAAGAAGAAATGCTTATTGAGTGGAAAATCAGCAAAGGAAATTTCCTGAATCTGTCTTCTGACGTTGGAAGACACCAGGTACCACTGTGAGTGATTTCAGGACCCGGCCGGGCGGTGCTTCGATCACACCTTCAGCTGTGTTTGCAGAAAGTAGCTGCAGCGTTGTAAACGAAACATAAAATGATGCTCTCTTTACAGTTTTTCTTAGGCTATTCTTCAAAACTCATTACCAGCAAGGTATTCGTTTTCATATGGATGTTTATAATTTAGATCGATTTGTCTTACGACATTAAAAAAACTGTCAGAAGTATGATTTTTGCTTATAAAGAAAAAAAAAGAAACCCCAGATATCCTGATTTTGTTTTGTTTTGCTTTGTTTTGTTTTTTGAGACAGGGTCTCGTTATGTATTTTGGGCAAGCCTTGAACTTACTATGTAGCCCAGGCTGGCTTGATCTTAGTGACCCTCCTGCCTCAGCCTCTCAAGTGCTGGGATTACAGGTATGCACCACCACACCCAGCTTCATCTTGATTTCTAATAAGTGAAAACAGCTACATCTCTTCAACCTTTTTTCAACTGACCTGTAGTAATTGTACATCTCATGTGTACCACCAGTTTTATCCAGAAGTATGTATGACATATATATCTATATGCATATATATGAGAGTGGATGTATTTCATGCACATTTTACCCCAAATGCTCTAACAAAAACCATAGCATCCACAGTGTCAGAGAAGGTTGTGGGTTCTGAAGATGTAACCAACCATAAATTTCACAGAAAGCTGCCCTGGCAGAGTGGAGCTTGCTAAGACCCACAGTGGCTTGTGGAAAACTAGGTCACTTATGGGAAGGAGCCGAAGAAGTCACTCAGAGCACAGAGGTTCTGCTGCGAGGGCCCTGCCCTCTCTGTCCCAGAATATGTGCAGCTGGACTCTGAGGCCTTGTAAAAAAACGAATGCCAACCTGTCCCCTGCCATCCCAGCACCGGCGAGGCTGAGGCAGGTGGATTGCTGTGAGTTTGAGGCCAGCTTGAACTTCATAGTGAGTTCAAGACCAGCCTGAACTACAAAGCAAGACTCTGTTTCAAAAAAATAAAAAGATTTTTAAAACGCGGATCGCATTGCGGCGTGGCACATGGTGAGATTCAAGGCTGAAGCTCAGACTTCCTCAGGAGCTTGTGCGGAGACTCTGTGCAGAAAGGGTTAGACATTTGGAGATGAAGGAAGAGGTACGGCACGAGTCAGGGCTCAGCCCGGATTCCCAGCAGCGGGAGCTGGGGCCGGGCCTGCTTGCTGGAACTTGGTCCGGTGCGCCATGAGGGCCGGGCAGGAGTGGAGGAGGCCGAGGCCAGGGTGGCTCTTGAGCTTCTGTGGTCCCTCTGGGGACCGAGGAGCACATTCCCCTCCCCCTGCACCTGTACCCCCAGCACCAAGGTCCCCCCAGGTCCTCTGTGGGTGCCAAGGGCCCTGGAGGAGGCCTTCGGTGCAGGGGTGCTGCAGGGTGGGGCCCGACATCCTCTCCATCTGGTTATTCGACAGTTACTGGTTAAGTCACTTATGACGGTTCACACTATTGCCACCGCCACAGAAGCTTTATTCGCGCCAGCTTTTGTCATTCAACGTCGTGGGCCTCAGATGCGGAGCCATGTCCGGGTCTCCCGAGCGCCCGGTTTCCTCCCTCAGTGCCCTCAACACGCGGCTCATCGCTGACCCCCCGAGAGCCGGCGACAATGTCCCCAGGCTGGGCAGGGGCCCCGTGGGCCTCTGTTCTCAGCGCTGTCCCCAAATCACCGGTTGCTTCTACAGCGCAGGCGCAGTGCGTTCTCGACACCGTGCTTTCCCAGTCTCCAGCTGCTTGGGTCAGTTCTCCTGGACAGCGTCTAGCGCTGGGCCTCTGCAGCTGACTGCACGCTGACTTTTCTCCTTCCGTCTTCCTGGGCAGCCCTGAAGTGACACTATGACACTGTGGTTCAGGTGTGGGTCGGAGGCTGAGGCTGGTGTCACATCCTGTCTGCTTCGCTCCGGCCTGAGGCCTGGGGGAGCCAGCCCTTCCTTAGGAATTCTAGGCCTGTGCCTGGGCTCCGGGGGACACCGGGCGACCGTGGCACCTGGTCTATCCCGCCATGGAGTGGAGAGGCCCAGTATCACCGCACCATAAACAGGAAGCCAAGTAAACACAGGGTCTACAAGTGCTGAGTACACCAGGTGGGGTCTCTCAAGCCTGCCCACCCCCAGCCCCAACAAGCCACCCGCTCTGCCTTTCCCAGGCCTGCAGGCTTGCAGGAGGTCGGCCACACCCGCCCAACCAAGAACAGGCTCGGTGGCACCTGGAGACCTCTGTACTTGGCCTGTACCAGCCTGCGTCAGTCATAGCCCCTCTCGTGGTCGCCCTAAATGACAACAGAAAAGAAACTGAACAAGTATTGTTGTTTTAAGCCACTAAGTTTGGGGGCTCATTGTTACTCACACATGGATAACTAATACTATCTGATGACTTGTCCCCAGATGTCCCCAGATGACCTGTCTGGTGCTTGCAAGAGATGCTGCTATTGGGGTCTGATCGCTGGCTGCCACCATCTTCCCTAACGTGAGAGGCTTTGCCGTTTCCCCTGGGCTCATCTTGTACTTCTTGTCAGCTGCGTGTTTGATTAGGTCGTCTAGGGTTTCTGTTACTCCTGCCTTCTGGTCCCACTCAGCCCAACATTAACAACGGTGTGGACCGATGGGATGTCCAGCTGCTTGCGGAGACCCACAGATCCCTGCAGATGAGAGAGAGACATGTAACCCACGCAAGACAGCAAAGTGCACTCCGCCCCGGCAGCGGAAAGCAAAGGCTCCTTCTGCTGGCTTCTCTGTTATGGAAGAAAAAATGTGTTCTCCTGATCAGAGGCTGACAAACTCCAGCCCCACGGGGCCTCTCTTCTGCAAGTGCAGGAGCACAGCCACGCCCACTCACCCATCTATCATCTGTGACCACTTTCTTATCCCTACAGCGGAGCTCAGAAGCTGTCACAAAGACTGTCTGACTTGAACACCAAACATAGTTTCCCAACCCCTACTCTAGATTCATATTTATGTGCCAAATACTGCAGCTGCATGATGGCCATCTATTCAGAGGTAAGACAAGCTCATGGGAAATGGATCCAATAGCTGCCAGGAGGAGCAGAGAAGACGAACCTAAGAATAGTTGGAATTAGAGAAAAATCAGAAGGAGGCACAAATAAGATGAAAGTAAAACATGCAGTGAAAGGTATCCATTGTCTATGACAAACATGTAGCCATACAGTTTTTTGAGTTCTTTATATATTCTGGATGTTAACCCTCAGTAGGAAGAATAAAAAGCAAAGCTCTTTCACCATTCCATAGGTTGTCTCTTTACTTTGTTGTTCCCTTTGCTGTGTAGTCCTTTTCAATTTGATGTGATCCTATTTGTCGATTCTTGCTATTATTTTCTGAGCTATTGGAGTCCCCTTCAAGAATTATTAACTTTGCCTGCATCTTGAACTGTTTCTCCTATGTTTTCCTCAAGTAGTTTCAAAGTTTCAGTTCTTACGTGAAGATCTTGGATCCAATTTGAGTTGAGTTTTGTGCAGGGTGACAGATAAGGATGAGATTCTGTGTTGTGTATGTGAATATCCCATTTTCCCAGCATCATTTGTTAAAGAAGCTCTTTCCTCCAGTGTATGCTTTTGGCATTTTTGTTGAGAATCTGATGGTTGTGGGTACATGGGTTTGTGTCTGGATCTTCCATTCTATTCTGCTGATTTGTGTGTTTGTTTTTATGCTCATACTCTGCTATTTTTTTAATTTTTTATTTTAAAGATAATAAAACCCAACAAAACAGAACAGAATAAAGCCCATCAAAACAAAGCAGTGAAATTGGTACACAACTTCAAAGCAGGATAATAGGAAATCAACAATGCTTAACATAGTATATCTTGTTATCTTCACAATAGTTGTCCATTCCACCAGACATAGCAAAATCAAACCAAAACAAAACAGAATAAAACCAATCAAAACAGAACATTGAATACAGCAAAGCAATAAATCAGAACAAAACAAAACAGTGAGGACAATATTGGACTTTAAAAACAAGACGGAAATCTCTCATAGTTTCTATATTGTATACTGTTATCTTCCCAATAGATGCTCAGACCACTGGCCCCAGGCCTGCAAAGTCAACTGAACAATACAAGCATTCAGTTGCTTTTTGTACCTCAATTGCTATCAACAGTTTGGAGGGGAGCCAACCAGTTCACCCACTGGCCAGCTTCCCGGACGTTCAGTGTCTGCGAGCACTCACTTCGTATCTGTTAATCTAGATGGATAAGAAGCCCCAGCTTCAGCCAAAGGTGACTGTATGGGCACAGTCCCAGTGACTCATCATAAAACAGAAAAGGAATGACCACCAGGAGGGACAAGGACCTCCGCCCTGGACGCTCATGGAGCCTCTTTAGGCCACAGGTAGAGAATCAGCCATTCCCAACTATTTAGTGTCTTCATTTGAGTTTTTGATTCCAAGCAGCCTAGTTTGGGTCAGGCTGGGGTGAATCAAACAAGTCCAGAGAGGGAGTCGAGGCCAACAGGGTCACGGCCACAGCAGGGTCACCAAGACCAGCACCCCCCCCCTAAGCTCATGTCCTGAGCAGTGTCACACCCCAGGGCCCACAGGGGAGGGGCATCTAGGTCTTAATTCAGACATCAAAGTGCCCTTGCTTCCACTCCTGCCTTTCCAATCTCCCACTCTGACTGGGGGTCCTGAGTGGGCTGTGTCCCCACCACAGCAGCCTCTGCTTGCTGTCCTCCTCCTCCTCCAGGAAGCCCACCCTGGACACCTCCCTGGCCCCTCCTGGATCTTCCCCTCTATGATCGACTTCCCTTCCTGTGCTCTATGTGGTCTCCTGGGGTCACTCAGGGTCCCAGCAGGAAACAGCTGTCACACTTCAGTGGGGCAATTTGGGGAGAGTTTGATAGAGAGGACTATTTACAAAGAGGGTAGCAGGGAGAAGGGAGAATTAGCCCCCTGAGCAAGCGCAGGGACTTGTGTCCAGTTCTTGGGGACACGTGGCAGCCCTGACAGTTTTGTGACACAGTTGGACGAGATCAGACTCAGGCATCCCAGGGTCTTGCCGTAACTTCACCAGATTCTCAGCTCTCAGCCAGCACAGGCGCCTACTGCACGGGGCCCGGGACTGGGTGTGGCTGCGGTGCTGCCGCTGGCCAGCGCCCCCTAGTGTTTGTGTCTCCCCCGCCGGGACAGCAGGTATGAAGCTGATCTGAACCTTGGGGCGCCTTGGGTCAAGCCCTAAGTGGGCCAGGAGGAATCATGCTCATCAGTTGGGGGAGCCTTCCCTCAGCTCCAGAAAGTCTAGACTGCATGAAGCAGCCCTGCGGAAGGGCAGGAGGCAGTGCCCAGTGGGCTGACCCATGCTTAGTTAGGAAAAGCTAACCTTGAAACAGGCAAAATTCAAGTTCATAGGTTTCATTCAGAGCTTAGGACACCTATATGAGGAGTGATGCAAATTCGTGTGACTTGCACCTGGACCTCAGAGAGCTGAAATTTGGAGATTTTAATTTGCTCCCAGTGTACTGAATGGACAGGACTCATGAGTGCCGGCTTTACTTTTATACCCACTGTCCTTTTACATTGAATTAGAGGCTGAATTGCTTCACCTTGACTTGCGTCATGATGCTTAGGTATAAAAAAATCCCATGATCATCTGAAGTCATAGAAGGACAGAGTTTCAATTCAGAAATGGAAGAGTCATCCCCATGTGAGACTCAAAACTCAACTCGTCTGACATTTAGCTCTCCCTCCCCCTCCCAGGTGGCTGAGGGAGGGTGACCTGTGACCTGCTGGAGAGGGGGGGTGCTGGTCCTACCTACCTCGCTCCACCCCCGCTCCCGCTCCTTCTCCACCTTGCTGAGCCCTCCTGCTGAGTTGAGTTGGAGAAGGGAGGAAGGTCGTGGGCAGGAAGTTTCGGGGTTGACTGGCTGTCGTGAGCTGCCTCACCCTTTCTGGCCAGTGTTTAACAGGTGACTTTTGCAACTGGGCTGCTTTTGTGGTGTCCCTGGAGACGTCCCTGGGAATGTGACTTAAGAAAGCGAATTTTCCCTGACCGTCCCTCCCCTCCTCCTGTGACTCTGGCCACCATTCACTACATACTTAACTGCTGTGGGTGCCCGCAGAGCAGCCCCGGCCCCGCATCCTCGTGATCAGATTCCAAGGCCTCCAGAGGCTCTGCCTCTTCTGGCCTATAGGAAAGAATTCCACATTCTTGCCAAAAATCAACTGCTGAAGTACACAGACATTCAACCTAGAGGCCACCTCACCCCCTGCACAGCGGGCCACCTGGCCCGGGTCTCCAGATTTCCAGGGCATGAGTCAAACTTGCTACCTCTTTTAGCCATGGTGACTCATACCCAGCCCTTGAGTGATCCCCCTCTGGCCTGGTTTTTTCCTGTCTTGGGGTAGAAGTGGGTGCTCACCAGTCTCCCTCCCTTCCTATCCAGAATGGATGGGACACCTGGGCCTCAGCAGCCCTCAGAAAGAGCCTTTCCAAACACCTCCCCATTTCATCATGCAATTCCTTTGTCCCCAGTAGGGATTGGGGGTTGGTTGTCAAGAATGAATGAAGAAATCTGCTTTTGCAATTCTCATGTGAATTCTGTCTACCTTGGGAGCTGGCTCTTTGGAGCCTGCTGTTGCAGCAACTTCCCATGTGACAGCTTGGTCTCGACTGCTGGTATTTTGCATCAGTGAATGATTTGGGGCTAATATGCAGGCTAACTCTGGTTTGCTTGTTTTGAACTGTGTCGGGATAAGGTAGAACTGACAGTAGATTTATGCAGCGCGCGGTCTGCTGGTGCTTCTCCTCCACTGGTCTCTCTGGGCGTAACTGTGCATACAGAGATTGAAGGTGTATGGGGCATGGATTATTGGGGCTCAGGAAACTTCTTCCATAAGGGAGAAGATGATAAATATTTTAGGGCTCTCTGGGCCAAGTACTAGTCTGGCGTGGCAGTACGGAGGCAGCCGGTGACAATTCCTAAACGGGTGACAAGGTGTGCTGCAGAGTGCACAGAAACCTTGGGCTTGACAAGGTGACGGACGAGAGTGGGGTGTGACACCCCGGTTCTCCTGGCCCTTGCATGAGAGAACTGAGAAGCGTGTGATCCTACAGTCCGTAGTTTTCTAGTGGCTTTAACCGCATCACCCCCGCCCCACTCACCTGCAGGTGCCCTTGGTTGACAGCAGCTCCTGCTGTACTTCCGTTCCCGTGTCCTGACCGGAGTTCCTTGCTTATTTTGATTAAATTCATTGCTTTCAAATTCTTACTCAGAATCTGAGCCTGGGGAACCCCACTGAAGCAGAATGTCACTTTCTCTGTGTCCCTTTCCCCAGTGTTTCCATCCTACATTCCATGGCGGGGCCCCCTGGGCACCCACTTGTTTCATTACTGTAAGTCTTATGAGTCAGCTGGGTCCCTTCCCCTGAATGTGAGCAGGGTTTCTAGAATTGTGTTCTTATCGCTGCATCAACCGCCTTTCCCTCCTCTGTCACACAGGATCCAGGTTGCATGTTTGCTGGCCACAGGAAGCTTCCTGTGTAGGGAGGGCAGGGGCCCAGGGCTGAGTTCCACGCAGCCAGTGCTTTACCCCAAACCACAAGCGGTAGGCACTGGTCACACCAGCTACTTACTTTTGAACCCAAAGTTAATTAAATTGTATTCAATTTTAAAATTCAGTTCTTCAGTCATATAACCTACATTTTAAGTGTTTGATAGCTACCTGTGGCTTGTGATAACCAGACTGGTTTAAAAAATATTTTCATCTTTGCACATCGTGCCATGGGACAGAACTGGACTGGGAGCCGGACAGAGCCTGCTGGACTCGTGAGTTGTTCGTATTCAGCTTTGTGTGGGTTTCCAGCTCCTGAAAGCTTCCGGGTATAAACAAGCACCTATCCCCATCATTGTGGTTACCCATGGGCAGATGCTGCTTCACAATGTAAGAGAGAACCGTTGGCTTAGAGTTAAATGTGTAAATGATGTTTTATTTACATTCTGGCTGAACCACAAAAAAGAGAAAAGTACTTCAAAGTCTCCCAGCCGACCTGAGATGACATTGCATGGTTTAGAATGTTCCAAAGTTCACTTCCTATGCTGCCCAAGGAGAGCTTTCAGGTAGGGACAATGGCAGGAGAAGTCAGGGCCACTCACTGAGGTTGGGGACAGACAGACTGGACAGCTGAGAACATACACAGACCTCTTCGCACATTTGGCTGGGAAGGAAAATGGGTTTTCTGGTTTCGATGTGGAAGTTTCTCTCATTTGGGCTGAAATTAGGTGTTGGCAGTTCCTCTGTAAGACCTGACTTTGAACCCTGGCAGTGGGGGACAAAAACACTGTGCAGTCAAATATGAGAGTGATCCCTGAGGGTGGGGTCTATAGTGGGCTCATTGTTGTTTCCTCAGGACATAGCTGAGCACTTCTGCCAGTGTTTGCTGAATGAATGAAAGTAAGCAGGTGACTGAAGGAGTAGGTGCCGCCTCAGTCCATCCCAGTGAACAATGGCACATGTACCTCCAGCTCCTAATATTACGGCAAGATCACAGTCTATTTGGGCTACAGGGTGCATGGAAAGACCTAGTCCTAATCCAGCTTCATTATTATGTGAAGAAATTGGAGTCAAAAGAAGCTAGAGAATTTGTGCCATGTTGAAAGAATGAGATGCTACAGCTGAACATTTGACTAGCAGCATAGCATTTTATTTTTTAAACACAATTCTTAGGTTTTATTTGAATAGGTAACATGTTCCATGGCTCGAAGTCCAAAAGGCACAGGAGACCACCCTCCTGGTCTTGTTCTCCAGCCACTCATGTGACTCCTAAAGGCAGCTGCTGGTGCTGGCTTCTTTGGTATCCTTTAGGAGACAGTCTGTCATCTAAGTACAGAGAAAAAGTGTGTGTGTGTGTGCATGCACATGCGTGCGTGTAAGCATACTGATATGCTTTGAGTGTGGGTAGTGTCCCCAAAGATTCATGTGTTAAAGGTTTGGTTCCTAGGGTGGCAGTATTGGGAGGGCTCTGCACCTTTCGGAGGCTGGGCCTAGGGCAGATCCTTTGGTCGCAGCGGGCTGTCCTTCAAAGGGACCATGGACCTTGTTCTATCCTCCCTGCTCAGCTTCCCAGTTCGTGATGTTAGAGGTTCACTCCCACATGGGCTCTTTACTCTTGCCATCTGGCACCCTCACCAGAAACCCACCGCTATGGTGCTGCCGGATCTCAGACCAGAACCTCCAGAACCCGAGCTAAATACCTTTTATCTTTTGTACAGAATTGCCTCGGGCACGGTCACTGTAGTAACACAAAGCTGAGCAGTACACACCTCATATGCTCTGCCTTGTCTGTTGATTTTTATAACCAACCATATATTGCTTCTAAATCTTTAACTCTTTCTTTCTGCTATCTTGTGGTCAAATTGTTCTCCGGGAGCTCTGGGCACCTTTCTTACCAACCATGATCTCTCCTCGCCTCCACATTTGAATTTAGCTCCTAACTTATCTCTCTTCATGGTTCTGGGTCCTCAGCTCATGCTCTGCGTGTTACCAGATTTGTCTTCCTACTACACAGTATTTATTGTTTTACTACCCTGCTCTAAACTCTTAATGTTCTTTCCTAACAAAGCCCATGATCCTTTGCCTGAAATTCATGACCCATGCCAACCTGTCCCTCACACCCTACAGTCTATGCATGTACACACTCTCCTATCTGACCTTTTCCTGGGCTTAAAGTGTCTTCCCCCAAATTCTCTCCCCTTCTAAGTCCTGCCTACTTGTCAGAGGACTTCTCAGGAGCCACGTCTTCTGTGGAGTCTTCCTTCCCCCAGGTTCCCACAGGAAATGGTTTTTCCCTCCCTGGCACAGGTGCAGCAGTAAGCGCTGACCTCTTTGCACTGGACTTGTTTGTTCCTATTGCAGAAAAACCAGTATCAAACCAAATGGAAGGTTCTTTGCCAAGGAGTTAGAAGATGACTTGTTTATTATGCTAGCAGGCTGGTGGGAATCTGAGCTCCAAATCATCAGCACTGATGCAGTTTTGGGTTCAGTTTAATTACAGTTTTCAAGCAGGAAGTTGCTGCGGTCCAGCCGGGCTAGGTCCACAGAGTCCCCGAAGGTGAGCTTGAGCGTCGGCGCACGGAGAACAGACACACAAACAGCTCAGAGACTACATGAATCTGCTTCGTTTATTGCAAGCTCTAACAGAATATATTATACTTTCTTTTCTGGCAGGGGTTGAAAGTTTAGATTAAAAGAATGAGGTCAACAGATGTTTCTATGGTTACATGATTCATCAGCATAGGCAGAAAGATTGTACTTAGTTAAAGACCTTGAAGCGTGTTTTGGCTACTAGTTCTATGAACAGATTATTGATTGGTTTCGGTTTGTTGAATCAAGTTTCCCCATTTACCTGTGGGAAAAAATCTTAACAATTGTTTTAGAACATCAATCTTGGTTTGGGGAGGTCTAATGTACTATAGGGGGTCAAATCGTTCTAAATGCTCCATTGTGGTAGCCCAGCTAAATGCCTGCGAAACACAAGACCATATTCAGCCATGACTCAGCTCCCCCTAACCCCCTGCAATGTTCTCAAAGGGCTAATATCAACTGACTGTCTGCAAGGATGTGTTATCCCCTGTCTCTTTTAAAAGACAAAGCATGGTAACATATTGGCCTCCCTGCGTGGAGGTTCCCAGGCAGCCCCAGCCGGCTGGTTATTGTTATTATTATTAAAGGCTCCCAAACTTGTGATTTGGCCTTGGCCTCGTTGGTCCAGTTCAGTGTCAGACCATTACACCATGAATTGTAGAAAAATATATTTGACATGAAATCTATCTTTGTTAACTATCCCTTTGTTCTTATCATATGTTTTTGTAAATGGGAGCGGGAAGTCAGGAAGTTTCTGTACTTTGTTTACTGATTTTGTACATGGGAAAGAAAGAAAAAAATTCCCTGAACTGGGTCAGAGCACAGGTTAGCACAGCAATTCCCAAGAAGCATAAACCCATTCCCACAAAGCCAATTTTTATGCTGTGCCCTTTTCTTAGAAGATGTCCTCCTTGAAGAACTATCTTCTTCCATATTTGGACCGTGTCACACAACATGGCCAGAGAAGGACACAGCAGGAAGTACAAGCCATTACATGACTGGTTACATGGATTGAATTAAGTCATATATTATCAGGTAAACTAACTCAAATACATTTGCTTGAAAGGAACTGTTTATCATAACATAGGAATATCCTGGGGACAAGGGGAGGGAGTTCAAGCAGAGCAAGCAAAGTTAGATATCTTCAACTGCATTATTTTACCCAAACCAAAGTCCTTGAAGCCAGTTAGAAGCAATCTATTTTCTTAATTAAGGGAAACATAAGCTGAGAATAGTCAAATTGGCCCAGCACATTCTCAGAAGAAAAGCAGCTGGACCCAGATGGTCAAGGCTGACTGAAGTGACAGGAAGCAAAAGCATCATCAGAGGCTACTATTTGATTTTAATTTGCTATGACATGTCTATAAGTTTGTTATTCAATAACTGTGCCTTTGCTAACCATATAATCATGCCCCAACACTGTCTTGTACCTTCTACTAGACTGAAAGCTTAATGGGAGCAGAGATTGTGCTTACGTATGAGTCAGCTTTTCAGTTCCTGGACAAAATACCTGACAAACACATCCAAGGTCTGCCACCAGTATGTGCAGTAGCCAGACCCCACTGAACCATGGCTGCAGTGACTTCTGACTGCCTGAATGGCTAAGCATCATGAAGTGGAATCCTGGAGAGCCAATTCCATAGGTGATCCTTCCATAACAAGGTCCCAGAGACAGTTTTCAAATGGAAGTCTTACACCTTTGTACCTTGAGCCTGTGTGGGTGGGTGGGCTCTTGCTGATTCCTGAGATGCCCTCTAGGCATCTGTCTTTTTGTCTCTGCTAAAAATATTTGGGTTTTGTTTTTGTTTTTTTCACAGTACCAATCTCTTTACACATGATCCCCTTCAGGCTAAAATTTAACATTTTCAGATATTTCTCTTTTGCTTTTTGTTCCCAATTCTCACTATAAATCTGGCTAAAAAGCAGACAGAAGTACTTATGACTCTGCTTGAACTCTGGGCTGTCTTGAAATTTCCTCCACCAGATCAATGAATCCACCATCCTTAATCCCAGCCTTGTGTGGGGTTTCAGGACTTGAGCAAAATACAGTAAAAAAAAATTTTTTTTTTTTGCCAGAGTGTAGTACTCATGTCCTTTAGTCTCCTTCCAAATAAGGTCTTCATTCCCAACCGAAACCTCCTGAGCCTGGCCTTTGTTATCTGCATTCCCATCAGCATTCTGGCCTTCAGACCTCTGAGCATAAAGCTTCTACAGCATTTTACCATCAAGCTTACCCATCAAGTTTTATAGCATTTTAGGGCTCCTCTAGGTCAAATCTCCAGGCTCTTCCAAACTCCTCCCACAAACCAGTTTCAGAGGCTTCCAAACTATGTGGTCAGATACAGATACAGCAACAATCACACTCATATTACTAACTATCTATATGAGTCAGTTTTCTTATTTCTGGACAGAATACATGACATTCACAAGTTAAAGGAGCAAATATTTATTTGGCCGGTGGTTTCAGAGGATTCCTTTCATGGTCAGCTGGCTCCAAGCCAAGATATCATGGCAGAAAGATGTGGCAAAGAAAAGCTACTTAGTTCATGGAGGTAAGGAAGCCAAACAGAGGAACAGTGTCAGAGAATAACAAACAAAGGACCAGATGTAGTCCCGAAGCCACCCCCCAAAAAATGTGCTTTGCAAATCCCCTAGGTCGCTCCAGAGTTGATAAGGTTAACAAGCTCAGTTGTCAAAGGTCATTATATATTTTTATATCTACATTGAAACTAACGCAGCATGTGTGCCTCCTGTGCCTGTCTCACCTGACAGCTGGATGAACAGCTGGTGGGCTCATTTGACACTGTCATATGTGCTTGCTAGTGAGAGGTACACATTAAACAGAAACTTAGAACTTGCTTCTTCCCCAAGAAGACATAAGCAGCAAGAAGAAAGAGAAATGAGGACCTGGGCCATTCCTTTTAAAAAATACTTTTACATTAAAAGCTGCATTTCCCCTACTTAAGATATACATCACCCAAATTCCACTCATTTTTGTGTCTCCCACAGCTTCTAGTACAAGGTATGAGATACAGACATGTAAGGAAAGTTTAGCTGAGTCAAACTGGAGGATTGCAAATCCTCTCTAGACCACTCTGTTGTGGAGACAACATTAGCAACTGCATCATGGTGACTATCTTTTATCCTTAGCATAGCTGCATCCGTGGGGCCTTTGGCATTTCCCTCTGACCATCAGGAAATCTTTAGTTTCAGTGATAAGCCTGAGTGTCTCTAAGAGAATTCTGGCCAGAGCAGTAGGTCTCAAAATGTGATCCCAAGGCAAGACCAAGAGCCACTGAGCTAGAGCTGCAGAGCGCCCTTAAGAGCCTAACCTCTCTCCTGTCTGCACATGGAACTCGTGTGTAGGGGAGGCCCTTGACCTGCTCTGCCTCAAGAGGCTGGCATGTAAGAGGACAGCATGCACCCTCCTGGCCTGTGGGAGTCACTCATGGGAAATCTGGTCATTTGGTACAAATAGGAGATCAGTATCTATTAAGAATATCTAGAACTGCTATGGAGTGCTATTATACTGCTTGGGAATATTTATCCACATACAACCCACCCTCAACACATAAAAGCCTTTCATTAAGCAGAGAAAGAATGAAGCACATCAGGAAATAAAGCAGGTGGAATACTGCATTTTGTGACATGTGCCATTCATGTCAATAGCTGCAGAAGTAAAACTCTAAGTTATAAAATGTGTTACCTGTTTGTGGCTGAGCATAGTAACTATCGAACTGATAGGTGCATTAAAATTTAGGTAACTCTTCAGGGAATCAAGAAGTGGTTTTTTGGCTGACGAGGAGGAAACTGCCCAGCCCATGGCCTCTGGTGATGATTTTGGGGTGGGCACATTCTGGCACCATTGTGTGTATTGTAACGACTTCAAAAGCTTCAGTGTTGTGCTGTAAGTTCAAAGGACAGGCCAAGAAGTCAATGCGGCGGACTTCGTGTGTTTGCTTCTCCTGCCCAGTCCATCCCTAGGAACCTTTCTGCAGCAGGTCTAAAACACGACAGAGAGTTCCGGGTCCCCTGACGACGGGGAGACGGAGTTGCTTCTTTCCAGTTTCTCACTAGGGAGGAAGGGGATGTATTTGCTCAAGTGCGCAGTCACATTCCTGTGGAAGAAGTGGCGCAGGTACTTCTGGAACCTCTCACCCACAAAGGCATAGATGATGGGGTTGACACAGCAGTGGGTGTTGGCGATCACCTCTGTCACCTGCAGCGCCAGGTCCAGCCGTTTGCTCCGCTCACAGGTGTCCAACAAGGAGACTTCGAAGGCAGAGAGAAGGAGAACCATGTTGTAAGGTGTCCAGAAAACAAAAAAGACCACCATAATGACAAAAATGAGCCGGATGGCCTTGTACTTTTTTTTATTGGGACATCTCAGCAGGGTTTTGATGATTCCTGCATAGCAGACCACCATAATGAGCAGAGGGAGTGCGAGACCAAAAATGTTCATCCTGAGAGCCTGGAAACGCTTCCAGTGGTCTTCTTTATCCTCTGGGTAAACAGGACCACAGATAAAGTCTTCGAAGTGCCCCTGGGTCCCATGGAAGATGAATTCAGGGAGGGCAGCTAGCACGGCCAGACTCCAGGTTATGATACTGGTTATGACACCAAAAGTCACAGTCCGGGCTCGCAGGGCAAACACAGCATGGACGATGGCCAGGTACCTGTCAATGGTCAGCAAGATGATGAAGAAGATCTCGCTGTACAAGCCCACGTAGTAGAGACCAGACATCAACTTACACATGATATGGCCGAACACCCACTCATTCCACTGAACATAGTAAATCCAGAAGGGAAGTGTAAAGAGGAAGAGCAGGTCGGAAATGGCCAAGTTGAGTAGGTAAATGTTGGTCATGATTCTGAGCCTCCTGTACTTTGTGAGGATCACTATGACCATCACGTTTCCCAGGAGGCCAACAATGAACACCAGGGAATACAGCGGGGGTAGGAGCTGGGCCCCAAGAGCTCTGATGCTGACTTTGAGACAAGGCAGTGCAAACTCATAGTCAAAGGTTGTGGTCCTGAAGAACTCAGTCTCCAGCTCAGGCTCCACTGGGTAGGTCGCCATGCCACTGGTCCCTGTGGGGGAAGAAACGACAGTCCCATAATTAAGCAGGATCACCTCTGCTCACTTATCTTTAAGCAGGCTCTGGTAAAACACACTGAATAGTTCATCCCCCCAGCAGAGCTGTGATGTCCAGCCTGAGCATTTTGGAGGTTCGTTAGTACATACTTCTTTCTTTCTTTTCTTTCTTTCTTTCTTTCTTTCTTTCTTTCTTTCTTTCTTTCTTTCTTTCTTTCTTTCTTTCTTTTTTTTGTACCAGGGCTCAAACTCATGACCTTACACTTGCCAGGCAGGCGCTTGTGCTGCTGAGCTATATTCCCAGCATATTTCAAAAGGTGTATCAGAAATACTTTGAGTAGGCTCAGGAAGTGAGACCAGGAGCTAGAGGAATGGTAGGCAGGTTAGGGCAAAAGCCTGGGTAAACTGAGATCTGTAAGCCTCAGGAAATGGGAATGGAAGGGATATTCTACTGACAGCAAGGAGCCTAGCAACAGTGGCAGCTGTGTAGCTGCATTTCCACACACCTGGCATCCGGTGACACCTGCCAAGGACAAACTGCCTCTTTCAGACGCTAAAGGCTGCGTGTAAGCCCCTCGATGCAGGTGCTTCCATGGTATCCTTCCTTAGAACCCCAGATTTTCTTTGTTCTTTCTAATAAACCACATCTGGTTTGTTCCCCACTGCTATGCTGTCAGCCTCATTCCTGAAGAGGCAAGAGGGAAAAATTGGTTGTGTCTTTGGTGTCCAACATGGAGCTCAACTTCTCTGTTGAGAGATAAATGTCGGGGGAGGGCCAGATCTCTCTGTCTCTGTCTCTGTCTCTCTCTGTCAGTTAAAACTACCAGAGTGGCAGCTCTGGGGATTGGGGACGGGGGACAGCCACCTCCTAGTTAGTGCTCTACTGAGTCCCACAGATAGTAGAAATGTGGGCCAGAGTGAGCTGGATTCCTTTCTGAGGCAGATTCTGGATGTGTGAAATTTGTAAAAGTTAGGGCAACGACTTTGAAAGTCTGACTGGGACTGCTCTCTGGTGGGTGCTCAAAGGTGGAAGACCCATCCTGATCACCCGACAGGGTATTCAGCAGAGAAACCTCCGCCTGCCTGCTGCGTCCAGCCTGCCCTCCTCTGTGAGGTCAGAGGTGCCCTGCAGGGGTCGTCTTCTCAGGGGGACCTGTGGCCCCTCCGTCCGTGCCCTCTCATTAACTTCTGCTGAGGCTGAGGCAGAGTCCCTTAGGCCTTAGTCCCGTGACAACACGCTGGGGATGTGTGCGGCTCTGGTCCAGAACTTTCTC
>RJWM01016267.1:0-45874 GCA_004363535.1 Dasyprocta punctata | reverse complement strand
ATGGTTATCATAAAAATATAATAACTAGGTTGTTGATTACAACCATGAGGAGGGATATAAATATTTGTACATGCAGTGAAAATTAGAGTTAGTAGATTATTTTTTCCACTTAGGTGCAGTATCATATGTCAAATACAAAATCTTAATTCAGATTCCTTTGACAAATGATAAAATGTTAAGTGTTTATGCATATTAATCCGTTTATTTAACTTGTTTTCCAGTAGTGTTTTACCCTCATCTATAATACACTTTGACAAGCCACCCTATTTTGACTGGCTAGGAAAAAATTTTAAAAGTTACATGATAGTTTTGTAATAACAGCAAGAGAAATAAATATGAAATATAACATGTGCCTTCCAAGTGCTGTGAAGGAGGCATAATGTGCTAAACTCGATGATTTCACATCTTTGAATCATGCATAATATTTGAGTACAATATATCTCTAGACACTTTTTATAGTGTTTCCTCAATCTTCCCTCTTTGGGAAATGCTTTCATTAAGCTAAAGCATTCTCTTACAAAATATCGAAAAGTTACTTTTTAAATCACAGTATCAGGTACCTTTTAATAGTTCTTGTTTCATAACAGGGGATGTGCAAATATTCATATATGGTCAATGTTGGTGCTTTCTCATTTTCAAAGAAAAAAGGTTTCCAAAAGAAAATCCAACATTTTAAAGTTGTTCTCTCTGTTTGTTATTCAGCATCCTACAGTTTTTCCTAAAGGACTATCCTGAAAATCATATTTATACATAATCAAAATAACTTCATGCAGACATCTCAAGCCAGTACGTTGAAAAAACTAGTCAAAAAATAGACGTGAGCATCTACCAATTGCCTGCAATGTATTAGACACTGTGGAGAATACAGAGAGATAGAGGTCATTGCCCTAGCACTAGAATATTTCTTTTTACTGAAAATTATGTCTCCAAGCAGGTTTAGAAGAAAACTTACAGTTATTTGTTCCACTTTGGTTAAATCTCTATAACTGAAACACTTTGAAGAGATGGAAGTCTGCCATATCTTGTATAATGCTAAAAGGAACTTAATTATTTTATTGTAGCCTGTTTATAGGGTATTAAAAGGACAGTTATTTGTTTTACCTCAAAGAGTAAGTACAAATAGTTCTCATGGTTCACATAATGATATTATTATGTGGATATAAACTATCTCTCTTTCATAACTACTGTTCTTGAAAAGAAGCATTGGCTAAAACTAATGACATCTAGTTATTTACTATTATAGCAGACATAGTTTCTTTTCTCTGTCTAAGCAAGATAGTAAAGGGATAGTTGCGCCATATTTCCTCCTAAGTGCAGCTTGATAATGTAAAACATCTTTTTCATATTCATGTTTTTTTTTAAATTTCCCTTCTTCCAAAGCATACTATGAGATCTAGTCTGGGCAAGAGAAATAGCTATGTTTACAGGGGCTCACACAGAATTTAGAATACATAACACATTCAGAACTACTCAAAAGGAAAGAACAATCAGAGTGAGGGAAAGGAGAAAAGATGGAAGAAAAAATATATATATACATATGTTAGTTAAGATAATCATCCTACTAATTTCTATTAGCTCTTTGAAAAGAATGGTTTGTGCTCATATTGTTTGATCAATTTTGCATGCCTATATCTTATAATCTAAGCAACTACTTTGAAGATGGCAATACGCAATATGTTAACTATTGTTAATTTCTTATCATCTTGCTTTGAAATTCTGTATCATTTTTATTGTTTTTCACTCTTTAAAACAAAAAGTTGTATCAATGAGATGCATTATATAGATTTAACAATGTATCTCCACTTTCTAGAGAGTGTAAAACATCTGTTTGGAAATAGAAACTACATTTTTTCTCTCATTTATCTCCATAGAAAAGTAATTTCTAAATAGGAGAAGAGGTAGAAAGGATAAAAAAGTACAACTGGAAATTAGATCTGAATTTTTATACTTTTTTTATGTTTTTGCCTATTATTTGCTGAGATCTTGTTTCTTTACATACAAAATGTAGAAGAAATAAACTTGGTATATCATGTCCACTTATTTAATGCTGTGAATAACAATATGAACATATATAAAAAATATGAATATGAACATATGAAAATTTAGATAGGTTGCATTTTAATTTGAAAGACCAATTGCATCAACTGCCCTTTTGATGCCAAGCAACAAGATCCAACTCTGGCTAATAAAATAAAAATGAGTTACCTAGAAAAACTATAAAGTGGCTCACAGAATTGAGGAAGGAGAACTGATGTATTAGGGTTAAGAAACTTCAGAAAAAAAGACTATCCAACTCCAGAGGTTTCAAGAGTCAGGAAATAACGACCAAGCTCTTCAGGGGAGAAGTTTGGGAATATTGAAAATTTAATTACGTTTAGGCTTGGGGGAGGTTTGTTTCAAATTATTGTACAAAGTAAAATACCTTGGAAGCATGTGTCCACTGGTCAATCTTAAATCATGTAAGTCTCAACTAAGAGAAGATGGAGTCACTTCAAGGGTGATATTATAAGTCTAGTATTCAATGAGGAGATAATTTCCCAAAACAAATGCATGGCTTCCTACTAGGAGAAGGTAGAAATGGATGTTCAGGAAGTAGAGTTTATTTGTACTGTGATAATTATTAACAGATACATGAGTAAAGTTCATATATTCATGGTAATTGTTAATAGAAAATATTTACTACTGATTTGTGTCAGGTTATTCTTAGCAAGGACTCTTGTAAGTAAATTAATTTGGCTAAACACATAAGGATACTCTGTGTGTGTGTGTGCAGGTACTTGTATTGTAGCTTACCAAACATTCTCACATTAAAGTTATGTTCTTCACTGTGCAGAAAATATTCTACATATTTTCAAAGGGAATAGATCTAGATTCAAACGTATTTCTACATAGATTCAAAGGGAATAAGGAATACAAGTACCCATTTATCATGGTTTAGATTTAAATGTACCTTGAGTCTCCTGCTGAGCAACAGGGATGATAAGAAACAGAAGGTCCCTGGAATTTGACCTGAAAGGCTGCATTTTTTCCCTCTGATCCTCCCTGTTTCTCTGTTTCTTGCCTACCAAGAGATAGCACTGCTCCTCCACTAGGTTTTTCCATTATGCTATTTTGCCTTGGAGCCAACCATCCATGGACTGAATCCCCTGAAAACCATGGCCAAAGCAAACTTCTCCTCCTTCAAACTGTCAGTGTTGAATATTTTGTCCCAACAACAGGAAAGGGACTGACACATCATTAAATAGAGAAGGGGCTTACAGGAACTGAAGTTATTTTTTGTTTTTATTTTAAGTGCTTGAACAGTCTGCGGATTTGTCAGTCACCATTTGTATTATAAGAATGGGTAGGGAAAGTCTTACTAATAATTTCTAAATGTTTTCTATAAGGAATTTTAAATAAGAAATATTTTTACTTTCTTAAGAAGCAATGAATATATTAAAAAGCAACTATATATATATATATATATATATACACACACACACACACATCTGCTTTTAAATGTTTACCAAAATTTAGCTTATAACACATACAGTCCAGATTTACATTCTTTCCTGTTCATTCATATTATGCCACCATGCAAATCTTTGCCGTTTATAATTTAACTTTTTTCTCTCAGTACTGCATCCTTGTGTTTTTCAATTAAATTTGTCATTATAGATCCCCTAAAATTCACTTTTTTGTGATCAACAATTTTTCCAATAGCTAATGTTCTCTTTTAAAGGACTAGTGAGCCTATGTACTGGTTTGGATGGTTTTGTTTTTGTTTTGTTTTGTTTTGTTTTATGAGATAGTGTCTCACTTTGCGGTTCAGGCTGGTCTTGAGCTGATTATGTAGGCCAGGCTGGTGTCCAGCTCACTACGGTCTATCTTCCCCAGTCTATCAAAAGCAGGGATTACCAGCCTGTGCTACCACATTCACTTGTTTGAATTTTTGTTTTTGTTTTGTTTATTGTGAATATGTTTTTCAGTTTTACAAAAACTTCATTATTTTCATCCAGTATTCCTGGTTTTTATGCTTTCTTTCTTTCTGTGTTCTTTATCTTGCTCTTAAATCTGTGGAAGCACTTTAACAGATTTCAGCTGACCAGTGGACAATTTAACTGGTACAGAATCACACCAAAGTTGGGAGCTACAGTAAGAATTCAGGAAGTGTGCTGTGAAGCAGGAAGTAAGATGGTTCTGGTATTTGGTAGATGTTTTCTCTGGTTTTTGACATATTATTGCATGATTTGTCTGTAAGAATAATGGTATCTTTCCCTGGGAAGAAGTGCATCTATTTGTTTTCATTTATTTGGTCATGAATTATATTTTTTATTTAAATAGTTTTTGGCCATATAGAAATTCATAGAAATCAGTGCAAGCAAAACCTAAATATCCAATTAAGTCTACCTGTTGCTGAATTTTATGTGTTTACTTCACATACTTTCCAAAAGTACATAATGTTTTATGCACTGCAAATAAAGGTCTTATTCTATTTGTTTATATATAAATAAAAATGTATTTTATGTAAATATTGTAAAATTCATAATGCATACGCATGTATGTGTACATGTATTCACATATATGTCTTATTTATGGATTCATGATCTTTCTTGTTAGGAATATTTGTGCATCTGAGTTTCTTAGAAACACTAATTCACTACAGAAAATCCCTCTGTTCGATGGAAATGTGCATTGAGATCATATTTGCCAAATGTATCAATAAGAACTATACATAGGGAAAAAGTCTGAAGTTCAGAGAATCTGTGGTATCTATAGCTCAATTTGTTTCATCAGTAACTGGGAACTTCTGGAAGAAATTAGATTATAAGTTCCTTTTGTACAATGGAGGTTTCATGGGGATAATACTATTTCTTATCTATTTTATAGCATTTTATGTAGATATAAATGTTTTAATCAGTGAAATAGGAATTACATGAATGCTTAGTGAAAATGTTCCATTCTGATTTTTGCTTTCATAGAGATGATTTTTTTGTTATCTGGAGATCTTCTTTCTTGTTAGTTTAAATCTAATAAGTAGAGATACATTTTTTTCTCTTAAAATATTGCAACTTTCGTAGTCTTTGTGACTTCCTCTCATAATTATAGCTTCTTCAATTCCTAATGTTCTGCATGTGTCATCAAACTGTTCATAAAATGTTCGGTTATTTTTTGCCTGTGAATCTCTACCCTCTCATTAGAATTGTCATTCATCTTACAAATCTTATTAACCATGAATTCATCGTAAAAATCAAACTATAAAGCTTCAAAGTCATAAATGCATAACAAATTTCTCTGATAAAGCTTGACACCGGAGGAAATCTTTTTTATTCTTGATTTTATTATATTGAAGGTGCTTTCATGTTTAATACTGTGCAAGTATTTCATATTGTGGTTTTACCCCTTCCCCACTTTTGTAACTTAGATCACTATGTTTTTTAGCTATTAAATGGTAAATATTTCAATTTTAGAATCCATGATGTTCTAGATCTAGAGAGATTATCAGCTTTTTATTTTAATTTCCTTTCTGTGTCCTTTGTACTGAAAAAAGCAAATGGAGAAAATGGATGAGAGGACAGAGTAGAGACGAGTTGAAAGCAAGTAGGGCTGTGAATTTTGAAATAAAAATAATCTTTGACCTATAATTGAAATAGTTCTTTGTGCTGCATCATCTTACAATTAATATTTTTCAAATTAATTTTTAAAAATGCCTGCACTGATTAATTTCTTGCCTAACTTATTTTAGGGCTCTTAATGTTACCATCATAAAATTTATTAACATCAAGTTTCTGAAACATTTAGGAGCTAAAATGATTCTCATTTTCAGAAAAGATTGTCTCCTCTTCATCTTAACAAAATTTTAGTGTTGCAAGAATGCTTCAAAAACCACTTATTTCCTATTGTCATTCATTTTGGTTTAATTATTTTTCTCTTCTTTGCATTTTACTGTTTTTTTTTCTGAAATATCGGTAGTACTATAAAGTATTTACCTGTGACAATAATTTAATCCTTATTTTCTTTTTCCTGACTCTTTGCCTTTACCTTGTAAAAATATCCAGATAATATCAAAGATGAATAATCACAAGGGCTTTAACTGCATGGAGAACTGTCAAGTATAGGGGAGCAAAGCAACGAAAGGAACTAAAATGCCTGGTATGGACAGGGCTTCTCATCTGGAGGTATTAGCCTTGTCTTGAAAGACTAAAAATTCAAAGAGGGTGAGTAGTAATCCTGGTAGTTAGTATCCAGGGTCCCAAACAAAATGGCTGCTGCACAGCCTTGGAAAAACTCCATGCAATCAAGTATTGTCAGCCTGTGTGGAACTGGACTCTACCTACGTCATTTGAACAAGAGTATGGTTGGAAGGACTAGGGTGTGCAGTTGAGGGAAATTATATAAGAATGTGATTCATGGTTTCCTAAGTCTAGGTGTTTGGGGTTAAGAAAGAGAACCTTCATTAATGTTTGTATACGGTTCATAGACAAAGGATGTGGTATTCACTTAATTTGATGAATAAGAGAAGTCATAGAAATGCATCTGTAAGAAGATACAGTGGCACCAACAGGGGAGAGAGAGTAAAGATCATCACTTCTATCCTCCCAACATTCATTTTTCTAAGACTCTCAGTTCTAGATAGCAACTTGTGGATAAGACCGTGTGGCATGTCCCAGGAAGCTGTCCAGTGAGAAAAAGGTACCATAATTCTAGCCCTGTGAGTCTGAACCATCTGTAAGGATAGAGTGGATCCTTCTTTCTTTAGTTGGAATCGTTCCAGGAAGTTTCTCAATGGTACCAGCTGAATACCTAAAGATCATTTTGTATGCCATGTACAAAAGTTCATATTGTAGTATATATGCCCAGAACTGGCACAGACCTCAGCCAGTATTTTAGACAAAATGGGCTGAAAATTTCCTTCTATTCAGTTAATGTCTAATGTTCCTAACTCTACTAATGTTTTCTTCTACCTCATGTTTTCTGAGTGATACAGACAAGGACCCACTGTGAAATTATGGGCAAAAATGACGGGGAAGAAAATATGCTGGAGAAGGAGAAAATTATAAAAGAAAGATTTATGAATGCTATTGGAACGAAAGAGAGAGAGAGAGAGAGAGAGAGAGAGAGAGAGAGAAAACGGTACCTAAACTCGATGTACCCAGAAACAACTGCAGGAAAGCAAGTGTTAAAGTGTTTTGCTGTTATCTAACAGTAGGAGGAGCTCATAAAGAAATTAAAATTAAGTTGTATTAGAAAAATGAGATTGTCCTTGCTTTGTTATTGTTAAGCTATGGCAAAGTGTATTTAAACTGGCTATGATAAATATCCTATTTTAGATCTTCAATAATAGAACTGAGAAACATAAAGATGAATAAATCAGTGATTTCTTAAAATGAGGGCATGAACATGGTACCAAATTTATTTTGATGGTGCTCCTTATTGCTCACATGGCTTTAAATATTGTACTGGACTCTCTTTTTTTTTTTGCGGCACTGGGGATCGAACTCACAACCTCATGCCTGACAGACTAGCGTTTAAGTCACTGAGCCAAACTCCCAGCCCTAGGTTTTTGAGGCAGGGTCGCACTATGTAGCTCAGGCCGATCTTGCATTCGCGTTGTAGCCCAAGCTGGCCTCGAACTCACAATGCTTCGCCTACCTCAGCCTCCCGAGTGCTGGGATTAAAGGCGTGCGCTACCATGCCCGGCTGTACTGGACTCACTTATGGCTCGTTTTTCTCCATTAACGTTTTGAAAACACAATTTAGATGCCTTCTAATTGGATTACTGTGGGATTGATTTAATGATATAGCAAATTATAAAGTGGTGTAAATATTATCAGTACAATGTAATGTATTATAATTACAATAGTATGCACAACTATGTATTAGATTATTACATTATGTAGTTTATTATTATTATTCTTGCTCTAAAGAAATCCATTCCATAGTAGTAATATCTTATCATAGAAAGGAATATTAGGAATGCTGAATCCAATTCTTTTTCAAAAGGAGAAAAACAATGGTGAATATTAGGTCATGTATATTAAAGTTAATACATATTAGGTAGTTCTTGCATGTTTATTATATGTGGTTTATAGATGTTGTCAGTTTCTAAGGATTTTATAAATGAAATAATCGACCAAACAGCAGAATTTTTTACTTTTCTATTTAGTATATTCCTCAAATAAATTTGTGTTGAATTGTATGGATGTACTACAATAGTTGTTTATATATGTATCTTTTTGTCTCTCTTAAGTTCACTGTTCTCACATAATTATAGCTACCTTAATACTGACTATTAACAATTTCTTGCATTATCTCATTCCTTACATTGACACTATGAGGCAGGATACTTTTTTATTTTTAATGCTTTTGTTACAATTCTCATTTTACAAAGAAGAAACTGAAGCATACTAAAATTCATTATCTTCCTCTGCCCTACGGAGTTCATAACCTTCCCCTTTCTGTTTTTCTAAATTTGTATTATGGTACTGGGAATTGAAATTAGATCCTTTGTACAGACCTACATCCCCTTTCTTGTTTTTGTTTTTAAATTTGTTTTTGTTTTAAATGTTATTTTCTCCTCTGTGTTTGAAAGCATTGTACAAAATAAAGTTCTCTTCAGAATTGCGTGTGGCAGGCATATTTTATTCATCAAGTTCTTAAATAATTATTCTGATTCATTGATCTTTACATGATTCTCTTTGATATCTCTTTGAAATTAAGGGGTATGGTTTGCAATGTCTTCTGGAAAGCCAAGATCAACAAATTCTAGTTACAAAATAGATGTACATATATTGTTCTCAGGGAATAGATTTGGTAATGCATTCAATTTTATGAATAATTTAAAACTTTGACTTTTTTGTTCTCTTTCAGAGAGACTTTTTTTTTCTCTTCGCATAGGTGCAAAGATGACCTTGATTCACTTTCCATAAATTCTCAGCACATTTTGAGTATTGCCTTTGAAACATATATCTCATTTTAACTCTCTATATAATATTTTTACAAGTTGGACAAGGTGCCACCTTGAAAACCCTGGAAAACACTTTGCATGATTTACAAGTTCTCAAACTTACAGCTTTGTTGTATCCAGTTGAAATCAAGGACTAGTGGATTTGTTTCTAACAAAGATAATTAACAAATACATCTAATAATTTATAAATTCTTTCTACAGCATCTGCTGTATTTATGAGAATAAAATATTTTTAGGATTATATTTCTTTCCTAGGATTACGTTTGCCTAAAGTTTGATTCTTATTCTAGCCCAAACAAAATGTAGCTATCTCATAAAAAAGAGATTAAATCTAAACTTGTTGTTTGGCTTTAGATACCACTTGATTTTAATCCATTGGTCTCTAACATTCTGTATTTCTGTGTTGTGACTAATATACTTTGTCAGTATACAAATTATGTTTGTCATACAATTCAGAACTCAAGTTGCACTACTTTACCCTATGAATATTTTAAAGATCCTGAGTAGCATCCTTGTACAATTTTAATATTTGTGTGGTTTTTCACTTCATACAACAATGACATACAGAATTTTGTAGAAAACTGAATGTTCATTTTAGGGTAGAGAATAATGAGTTTTAGATTTTATCTATAAATTGTAGCAATTATATGGGTTGCCTTTTTCCAAAATAAACTTATTGTCTATGCTGATTTTATGGCAATATTGTGTGACAGTGATATTCTTTAAAATAAGTATATTTGGCTGTGACAGAAACTTCAGACACTGCTTTTTTGTTGTACTATTTCAGAAGAACAACAGGGTAAAATACAATCCTAGAATTTCAGGAGATAGCAGACCCACTGTCCTCTCTAATGAGGCAAAACACAGAAAATCAAGTAACAAGATGAATCAGTATGAAAAACAGATATGAGGGTAATAGAATTAAGGTAAAATACACTTAAAGTGAGCTAAAAAATGCGAAAGGATCATAAACCTAATCCAATTGTTACTGCAAATCTTAAATACAACCTAGAATAGTATGATCCACAGGGAAAATTAAACTGTTCGTTAATTAAATTTTACAATAACTAGGAAAAATTGGAAAAATTCTGTAATTTTATGTATAAAAATATGCACTAAAATTTGTAATGATTTATGAATTTTTAAATCTTCTCTATTCTGTCAATACTCTTTGTCTTCACCATATTTAACATTATATGCTTCAACACTACATCTTCATAAGCTCATAGTATTAGTTTATGCAAAGAATTTTCTTTCATGTTTCAAATCTTATTAAGGTCCACCTTGGAAAGAATTGATTCCCCTGATTTTTAATGCCTTTAAATAAAATTATGCAACTGTTCCTTCAAAACTTCATTGCTTTGGCCTTTTTTTCTTAGTATGAAATAGTTATTTCTCTAAAATAAAAAATTTAAAATGATCTTCAGCATACTTATTGTATTCACCCCTACTCAACATACATTGTAAATAAATTCTATCATTTAATTTGAGTATATTTTTCCATGTATTTGCTCCTTTCAATACATTAAAGAATTGATGCACTCATTGATAAAAATTGAAAAACATTTATTATATCTTATTGTTAAATTATAGAAAGGAAGTTTGAACATGCATCAAAGGAGCTAAGAAATTAGGCATTCATCTAAACTTTAATTTTGTAAATGCTTTAGATTTGCAATAAAGCCTCAAAATTGGTGCATAATACTATTCTGTATCATTAAACCACTTTTTTATATTTTAATATTTTACAGAACCATGATGACTTTGTCTCAAATAGGAAACTAATATTAAAATTACTGTTAACTAATCTGCACAATTAATATGGCTGTCACTGTGCTTTTTTTCATTAATGTCTTTTTGCTTCCCTAAAATCCTATTAATGTGAAGAATTCCATTCATAATGCTACATTCTGTTTAGTCATTACATCTCCTTACCCTGAGGAGATCAGATCTAAGACAGCCTGCTTGTTCTTTTTGTTTATTTATGTATTTATGTAATTCCCAGTTTTGAGAAGTAATGCTAGATTACTATGTAGAATGTCCCTCAGTTTGTGTTACTGTAATAGTTTCCTCATGGGAAGATGGACAGAGATTTGAGGGAAGAATAGTATCACACTTAAGGTGTTCTTGTCACATTCTATCAGCAGCAGACACTATCAGCGTGACTTACCACTAGTAATGCTAACCTCTATCATACTGTGAAGATAGTATTTTCTGTTTTGGAGTTTTTTTCACTCTAAGACTTACTTTTTCTTCCTTTCCAGACTTTATTCTTTGGGAGAGAGCTACCAAGTATGGCCCACACTCAAGGAAATATGGAATGGTTGAATGGTTTAATTTGCACTGCTTAGCAAAGGCACGTAAACAAGATATTTGGAATTCTCTATGAATGGGTTGTCTGTGCTCTCTCATTTCCTTAGTGGCCTGGTGTCTGCAGGACACAGTGTTAATCTGGCAAAACAAAATGAAACACCTTTATGTAACTTTCCTTTGAGGGAAAAAAAGAACTTAGAAGATGTACCTCTTCTTTCTTTTGAGTGTCTCAACATGTTCAAAAAAGATTTGCAGACCAGATTCCAGTATGTTTTAATAGTAGTTTGTAGGAAAAGGAGAAAAAAAAGACAGTATATTAAAATCACATCAGGGTTTCTAAATATATATATATATATATATATATATATATATGTGTGTGTGTGTGTGTGTGTGTGTGTGTGTGTGTGTGTGTGTGTGTATACACATATATATGTCATTTTATTTGAAGAATAAAAAATCTTACATGTAAAAATACTTCAAGAATGTTGTATTTTCAGGTCAGGTTCTTTATGAAAAACATCAAAATTCACTTATATGTCAGCTGGCAGGGAAGTCTGGTGTGCACTGGTAGTGCTCTACCATTCCTTTACAAACCTCGTCCAACACAGACTACTTTACCATTCTTATCTATTCTGAACTACACACCATTTGAAGGATTTAATGTGTTCAGAATCCTATATCAAAGTACAAAATGTCTTCTGACATTATCTCAAAATCAAAGACTAGATACAAAAGAGGGTATCAAGAACTTTTTTTAAAAAAACATACGTATTTTCATACTTGTAAATCACTTGTAGAAGTGAACAGGGCAAAGATTTTTGTTTCCCCTGCATGCACATTTTCAAAAGAAAAATGTCAAAGATAATGATGGAAAACAAAGCATTGGTCATGCAACCCCAGTCCATTATTTTACAAATCCAAAAGCTAAGCTTCAGAGAGGGATGCTGATTAAGAAAGCTTCAGTAGAGCTGAAGTTAAAAAAAATCAGCTTCTGCCTGTCACAATCTCCAATTCTTAAATATAAAACATTATTCAAATATAGGAATTTTATCATGTCAAATAAATTGAGCAATATAATGAGGCAGCATTTCATCAGAAACCCAGAAAATTAGTGCAATTAGTGAAGTAGGAGAAAGTAGGTTATACCATTTTCTGCAATGCTTACAAATGTTTTCCATTGCCTTTTAGTTCTAAACAGCTAGAGATTACATAAAATAAAAGCTAGCAGCCTGGAAGGATTAATAACTTCTCCACAATGTATAAAATTTTGATAAATCCAAGGTGTCTTCCTAGAGAGGAACAAGTTTAGTATAATAATGATTATTATGCTCAGACCTTTGCTGAAAATCAGGCTCAGCTGCTTGAGTTTTGTTTTGTACTACTTTTTTATTGTACAATAAAATAAATTTTAATTGCATGTTTTCTTTCAATTTCCTTGTAGCAGTGGATATTCTTTTTTCTTTCTTCTCAAGCGTTCATGCTCACTCAATAGCAAAATACATCAGAAAACTCAACTTCTCAACCTCAAAGACCTTCAGCAAAATTAAGTGTTACGCATTAATTTCAAGAGAGTCAAATTGATGTTAAGGACCTTATTAACCAGGTGAAACAGGAAATGCATTATTCTTGATGACAAATTTATAATAATGGTTTAGACTCTCATCCTATGCTATGCTTAGGGCATTCTTCTGCAGAATTACACAGAATAAAAATTTTACTCCTATTTATTCAACAGGCATAAAAATCACTACTCAAACAAATGAGAATTTTAAACGTATAGGCTGAACCTTTAAGTTTCCTTTTTGCCTTCCACTTTCCCTTCATGTATTTATGCTTTCTTTTTAAAAGTATATTATTTAGCTCTAAGGATGTTTTCAGATCTTTGTGGGCACTGGAAAGATTTCACTGGCAAAAGTCTGGTGCAAGATTTGGTACAGAAAACAAACAGGTCCATCCAGCTGAGATGAATGAGCCAGTAGAGAGAAAGCATTATGCAGAGTGAAAGGATGAGGATAAAATGCCAAACTCTGCAAAATTTCCCACGGCTGTAATCATCTCAATTTCAGTGTCATGTCCTTGATAAGGAATGGGTCTGGGGAATGGAAAAGAAATTGAGAAAGAGGTGAGTGAATGGGTTCCAGTAAGAAAATATCAGAGGCAATTTGGCATAAAATGGTCAATTCTTTTCTTGGCCAATCTGATGAAAATGAGTGGAAGAATTAAAAAAAAAAGTGACAAATTCCACTGAACATGCGTTATTAAAGACCTGATCCATCAGCCCCAAAAAGCTCCGAAGACTGTATCTGTCATTTCTTTAGGCTTTTTTCTTAGAAAACTTTCACCCAGCTAAGGGGTGAAGATGATGAGAACTCTACTGGGAAATACTCCTGTAATAAAGCATTTCACAGTCCTTTTTTATTTTAGTGCATTTTAGTGGTTGGAAATGAGAGTGTAATTACAAAATTCCATCACTTCCTTTGGTTAGTTTCTCAGTGTTTCATCTTGGCCTCATTGAATAAACTGAAACAAAAAGCCAAATGAAGCATCTGACTGCATTTTAAACACAATGTTCTGACTTAAGTGGAAACTCTTTAGGTTAAACTGATCTCCCAAAGTTATCTTCAAGGAATGCATGAATCTATTTTCCCCTTATGCTTGAAATTGATTAATGTTGAAATAAAGTCATTCATCTTCAAGACTGAGTATATTAGAAACAGAAAGCTTTTTAAGTTAAGATTCAGAACTTAATGGGGGGTGTTTTCTGCTCTAAGGGTGTATCCAATTTTCCTGGCTAACACTTTATCATCATCAAAACTGTCTGTACTTGAGTGGATAATGCACGAAGAAAGTTAGCTTCATACATAGTTTTTACCTTCAAGAACTGACAAAATATAAACAATAGAAAGAGTGTATGTGAATAACTATCTTTGGTAATTTAAACAACACACTATTATGTGTGTGCAAGGTACTATTTGAAAATGAATATTAAGAATGTATATCAGTATTATTCATGAACTTTTCTTATTTTTTCCCATTTAGTTATCAGCATATTTCCCCACAGCACTAACCATGCTAAATACCGAGTATAGTTCTAGACTTTTCTTTTTTTCCTTGCTCCTTGTAGTCACTCATTAGCCATGTTCTATTGATTTAACTGTCTAGAAATATTTTCAATTTTCTTTTCTTACATTTCACATCATTACCAGAGCCTTTGCACTTATTATTTCTCCCTTGGAGTTCTTCAATACCTTTCCTATTTCTCCAGTTCCCAAAACTAAACCCAGACACAATATAACTAGAACTATATTTCTAAAGTAGCTGGTGATTTGACCTCTTATTTTAAAATCCCTCAGTAGTACACCATTTCCTAGACAGTTAGGACAAAATGTCTTTGTTTGCAAAGTAATTTCTTCTTCTTTCCAGCATTTTTCTCCAATTATCCTCTTCTCACATGAAGAAAGATCTTTAAGTGTACTAAACTTCCTCAGGTTTCTCAGTTAGAATGCAGTTTTTGTTCCTCAAATTACATCATCTCTTTTGATTAAGTTTATGTAGTCTCTTACCTCTCCAGTAAGTGTATCTACACTCACACACCTTCATATTCATGGAGGAAACTTGCTGTTTGTTCTACAGTGAATTTAAAAGTTTTCTTTTCTAGAAGCATTCCAGAATAACTCTAGGAAATACTTTATGTGCTTCCCCTGACAGATTGTTTTTATCTCTGTATCCTGTATAAGGCTTTGTGGTAGCGGACGTTCTAGTGTCTGTCTTCTCATTTATTTTATCTTTGTATCTGTACTGTATACTCATGTCAAATTATTTTCTGTGATTCTTGGGCTTTTTATTTTTTATATTTTAAAGACAAGGTCTCTCTAAGTTGCCAAGACAGGAAACTTGAACCCACAGTACTGGAATTACAGGCATATACTACCATCCCCACCTGATATCTAATTTTTGATGAATGAGTAGATGAGCAAATATAGGAAACCCTTCACAGACCTCCTCACAGTCCAGTGGAGTGTGTATTTTTAATCCCATGGAAAAGTTCCTGGAATTCCAATAATTCCAATCAACTATTTCTAACAATCTCTAGTGAGAATAAAGACACTAAGGCATATTTGTAGTTGTGGGGAGTCAAGGGGATCCTAAATCCAGTTAGAATGATAATTAACCAGAACAAAGGTCTCTACTGAGGGCTGAACCTGGATTTTATTAATTTGTGAAGAGGGGAGTGGCTTGGGAGTGAGCACCTGTGAGAATGTTGGGAAGTACATGAATGCTGTGAACCAGATTGGGTAGGAAGGGGGATAACACCCCAGTATACAGAGAAAGAGAGAAAGACACCCACAGAGAGACACAGAGAGACACAGAGAAAGAGGCAGAAAGAGTAATCTGCGTAACATGTTTGAAGGAGTATCTAGTATTTCGGGATAGGTGCTTCAGCTTTGCTGTGTAATCTTCATGCCCTGAGACGTCATGGCCTCTTCTCAGGGCTCAGTCCCACAGTGCAGTTTTGGCTTAGCTCAAGCATACTAGTTAGGAGCTATAGATGGGATGTCTCTGACCTGTGCATGGCTTCAAAAACAACACATCAGCACCTTGGCTAGACCCATTTGCATTGCTTAAAGCTAATTGAGGGGATAAAGAAATATCTTAGCCAGCTCTATACATATCAATACATGGAAATAGGGCTAGGTTCAGACAAATGCTCTTCTTTCAAGGAGAGCTGTCCTAGTGGTCCTCCACAAACAAATGCCTAAACAGATGAAATTTGCATGGTTGTTAAATAGAGAATATTTATTCAATATATTTTTATATGTAATTATTTACAATTAGAATATATTACTTCTTTACAAATTGATCATCATGGGATTATTAAGTAATAATTAATGATTAATTGAAAAACAATGTGAAGTAACCAAAAACTCTCCATCACACATGTATAAAATCAGATTCTAAATATTTACTCTGTAATTCTAATTTATGTTTTATTTCTAATTTTAGAGAATGTGAGCTTCACTAAAAGCCAAATAATGCTGTCCTTTAAAAAGTGTTTCTAAAATAAAACTGTGATAGAGCAATATCAGATAGTATGGTTTTGGACAACGTTTATTTTTTCCAAGGAAGAACACTAAAAGAAAAATCTCCATCTAGTATCATCAATCCCAAAAATACATTTAGATGCAAAATCATAAAGCAAACATTCTTAATAAAGACGTTGCACTGAATTCAATGAAAAACTAAATGCATCTTACGGGAGTTTATAAGAATGTCACATTGAGTTGATCTTACAGATTGATGTCTGGTTACCATAACTCTCTTGATGGAAACAGGCATAGATTTCTTCATTCAATGAAGGAAGACTTACATATAAATCCATTACAAAATGAGAGAGGGAAAAAAGACCCATAAGCACAAATCATTCCCCTGATTTTTAAAATAGTAGTATTTTGTTAAATCTCAAGAAAATCTCTCTTGACAAATGGCATTCAAAGAAAAATGGACTAATAAACAAATTAATAATGTAAGGTTAACATCTATGATTACCAGTTTTGCTTTTACGATCTCTAAAGCTAGTCCCCTTATTTAGTATGATCAGTTGTGTTTTTTCAGTTCATTTTTTTCTCACTGACTTTTGGGGACATTTGCCTCAATTTCTGTCCTTTAGCTTCTGTAAGTCCCTACCACTAGATCACACTTAACTTCACCTCCCTTTACTCAAACATGAAATGAAAACTCTTTCTCTTCTTTTTTCAGTTAGATATCCAAACAAACCACCAGCATTATAATTTAAGACTCAAGTAATGTAGTAATTTAGAAATAACAACTTCCCTGAACTGCATAATTCAATGTGACTTACAATTCAAGTTGTTAAATGGTGAAGAGTCATCTTAACGTTATGTATTATGTGTACTATAGAATAATGCCATTTATATCAACTACTTTGGTCTTGTTACATAAAAACATTACCTGAAAAAACTACAATGTATATATTTGCTTAACTTTGTTACAGATTTTGGGGGTTGGGTGTACCAGGAATTGAGCTCACAACCTCATGCTTGTTAGGCATGTGCTTGTGCCATTGAGCTATCTCCCTGGCCCTGTTACAGAATTTTATATTGACTAAACACTAACATGTTTGTAACATGCTTACTAATGTTTTGCTCTGAGATAGACATTACTGCAAACAAGGAAATGGAGGGCCACTTCAAGAGCACCACAGCTATGCCATTCACTTACACAGTTATTGCCCTACCAATAGATTTTACCTGTGAACTTTAGCTTTGCTCTGTTCCTGTGTTTATGTACCAGCTTCCCATTATCACCTATACCTGAATTGTTCCTTCTAGATCTATGTCTAAAGGCAAATACACACAAAATTTGAAATCAGAAAACAATAGCTTCAGAATCTGGATTAGTCATCTAATTTGAGTGAATGTAAGGTTTCTCAAATTTAACTGGGACTATTATCTACCTCTTTCTATATGTTTGCTTTGCAACTTAATATGTCTATTTTAGCATTTTAGAACATTTTTTTTCATATTTGATTCTACATTGGGAATTCTAAGTCCTTTTAAATGATTTCTTTGATGCATTGGAAAGCAATAGCTTGAGGATTAAATGTTATTCACTTCATTTATTGCTTGAATATTATGCAACCCAAAGACTCAATGCTAAAGGAAATAACTGGACCATTGAAATAAGCTGGTTCATTGTGAATAGTTCCGGGCAGTTTTCTTTAGTAATGGCAGCAACAGAATATGAATAATCTTAGGTAAACTGTGGTGGTTAGGATGGAGTTTCAACTTGATTAGCTTTGGGATGTGCCCCAGAATCAGTGAAGCACACCTCTAGATGTGTTTGCTTTGGCCCCAGAAGCACCAACATGTCATCTATGTGTGGTCCCCCACTTCCTCTTCCCCAGAATTCTTTCCCTTCTCTGCTTTCCAGTTAAGGTGAGCTAAGCAGTTTTATTGTCCAACATGCTTCTGCCATGATTTCTCTGCCTTAGAGCCAGCTCATCATAAATTAAAACCATAAGCAATTTAAACCTGTCCTTCTTTCAGTTGTGAGTGTGGGTACTATGTCTCCCTAACAAGGAGGCTAATTCTGAGTTTAAAGCCAATATGTTAAATGTCCCATTGAGGACAATGATTATTCTTGTGAGATGAAAGACACTAGGGTTCTCTTTTCAACAAGCACTGAGTGCTCCTGTAGGCAACACCAGAGAAGGTCAGTCTAGAACCTGGACATCAGAGATTTTTTAAAAATATAATATAAAAGCTTTATGACTGTCAAAAGCACTAGGCAAATGTAATGCTGCAGTTAATATATTATCTCTTGATAAGCAAGCTTCATGGGAAGCTAAGTCATGATTTGAGAGTTACCTTATGTAAGGACAGATCAGAATTAGGGTAATGTGTTACCCTAACGCCATTAACCTTTCAAATATATAAGAAAATGTACTTCTTTTCCTCTGCCTTAGCAACCTAACTGCCATCTGAATTAGGAAGATGCTGAGTTCTTGAACAGTGAGTTCTTGCTCAAGGAGGGGTGCCTGCAGTTTATATCCATCCTCTCCTGTAGCTAGTCTCCAAGTTGTCTTTTACATCTCTACAGCCACACCTATGAACAACTGTAACCCTAATACAGCATACCAGAAAATCTTACAAACCTGGGACCTGTTGTGTCTGTATTGTAACAAGAGTGTTCTACTATTGTATGTTGACTTTAAGTTTTAACAATTAATGTTCAATTCACTTTCCTTTATTTCACTTTATGTTTTTGTTTTGGGGAATTGTTTTGGAGTGATGAGGAAACTTGCACATGCTGAGCCAACTTAAATTTTTGATGAAAGCCTACAATGCCCATTTTCTAAGAAGAGCAGTTCCAGAAAGTTTGATGTAGTTGAGCATCATGAGAAAGAAAAATATCTTTAAATTTAGATGGGAAAAAAATAATTTTATATAGGAGACCTTAGCAGAAAAGAAAAGTGGCTAAAAGAAATGACAGAGAGGAGCAGCAGAAAATTCTAATCATGGAAGCAGTCAGAACTGGTTTTCCAATTTTTCATACCATAGATCAATAGAAAATATACCAAAATCCCAGTTTATCTTGGATCTCAATGCTTTGACTGTAAAGTTACATAGGCAAGGATATGAAATATTCAAATTTTTTTATTTTGGTCAAATATATCATACTTTAGGATCAGCTTATAGACCAGAATCTCATTATTGAAATTCAATACAGTAAATTTGAGAAGCAGCAGAATACTTCTCCTTCCCTCTGATTCTTTCATGGAAAAACTGAATGTGTGGAGGAGACCTCACATGCCACAGGAAATCCCCCAACTATAGAATTTAATGAAAGGACTTGCCCTATAGGATCTTCAGAATACAGCAAATCATCTTGATGACTTGCGTGAATTTCCTTTTCATTTGTAACTCTCATGGTTTTTTGGATCACCACTATCTACTTCTGCTGTGGTTCAACACTTGCAAAATGCCAGAAGAATAGAAATATTAAAGTCCTGTGGCATATTTGCTTAAAAGATTTGGGTTTTCGGATTGCTGAGAAAAAAAAATGATTCCATCTCTCTACTATTATTTCTTTAAAAATCCATCAAAAATATAATTCTGTGATGTCATGTGATGCTTTCTGTGGTCACATAATAAGGCTATCACCATTTCTTTAACTAAGCAACTTTCTGAACCATCAGTAAAATGGCCTTGCATTGATTATTTGGTAGCTTTATTTCAACCTTCTGCTAGCTTTCTCATTATTATTCTGAAAGTACAGAAGTCCTACATTTGTCAGTGAAATGAGATATATCTCTATTTGTTAGAGCTACCAATCACCACAGTACAGTCTTCATCACTTTACACATCCTTCTTTTGGTATAAGAAACTGCTTATTATTTGAGCACTGCTTATTATTTTGCCAAATCTATTTTTACAAGATTTATTATCATCTTCCTGAAGTTGCTAGAAACCTTCTCTGTAGCACCATGGTAATTGTTCAAGTCTTTCATATGCTTTATGGGTTAAGTAAAAAAGAATCAGAAAGAATTGTTTGTCTCTTTTCCCTTCATCCTGAAATACAAAAATAAGAAAGATGGCTAGATAAAGCTGGGAGGAAGTCTGTAGGATTTAGATTAAGGAATACATGTTTGCGCTGTCATCAACACAAAAGGATAGGATATCCAGGACAATGGTTCCCCAGTCTTAAACATTCAATGGATAAATGTCACATGTGTAATACTTCCCAGGTTGCTGCATAAGCTTGGAATTAAGCTTCATCCTCTCACTATCTTTTAACTCTAATCTTTTTTTCTCACTCTGAAGAGCAAATGTAAGTCAGTGAATGTGACTTTCTTACAAGAATAACCGTGAATCTACTTGTAATTTATAAGAAAATTAATCATTCAAGTGTTCACCTGACAATTTAGAATCCCGTGTGCTCCTAGACCATACATACTTAAACACTGAGTTAAAATCATGACAAGAATACCTGTTCACAAAGCATATAATAGAAATTACATGACCTAAAAGGCCCTTTTTATAAATTTAAAAGCCTCCAGGATCTGCAGCAGGTTTTGCTTAGTTGGGTAAGTAGGGTGAGAACTGGAGAATGGCTGTTAGAGCAAAGAATGGGTAAGGGAGAAAGTACTATTAAGCTGTTTGTACCCAAAAATGATGCGTTTGTGCATTTGGGAAAATGCAGAATGCAGGGAAGAAAAAATTATTCAGTAAACAAGCATTTCCTTTCAATTTTTTGATGAATTTGCATTGGTTGTCATTTTTTCCCCATGCTGAGATAATGCTTCATGAATACTATCCCCTTGGGTTTTCTACAAAAGCAAGATGTGTTTCTCATGAGATTACTCCCTAGAGCCTCATTTGGAAATAAGAAGTTCATTGCTTATAGGGTTTTTACTGAGCAAGTTCTCTTTCAATGGATACATAACTAAAAAAATTGAAACATATAAAAATTATTCTAATACTTTGGTCCCCTAAGCCATGGTATTTTAAAGTTTTTTCTTTTTGTGAGATTCATTCAGAGGCCATCTTCCCCCTTCCTTTTAGAAAGCAACTTAAGTGTGCAAATTATGTGGTTTCAAATGTACATGATTGCCAATCAATACTATCTTATATTCAGTTTTCAATGATATATAAATAGTATAGCACAATAATCATATAGAGAAGTCTTATGTGCCACAGGTAAATTCTTAGACTTTTAAACTTTACATAAAGTTGAATATCAATGCATAGTATTTCCAAATTTGGGATTAAAATGCAGTTTTTAAACTCTGGTTTTGAAGATACCATCTTAACAATGAAATGGATGCCTGGCTAGTATGCAAGCAAAATCACTAAAAGAGTAAAGAAGCATGGATCCCCATTTTTTTTTTGATGGGTGTGTTTAATACTTGTTACTGTGGTATTCCTATTATGTGCCTTGCTAATATGACATAAAAACTATTTAATAACCCCAAGACTCCAGTAACCAAGTGTTATAACCACTTTTCATGACATTCAAAGGATTTGAAATTCCCTCTCATTATAGGAAATGTGGACAATAATAAACCTTGTTTATAAATAGAGTTGTTGACCCTCATTGTTTGACGGTTTAACTTACATTGCACTTTTTTGGTGGTATGAAGACAGCACACAATAAATTTAAACTACATTTGATTTTTTATCTTTTCTTGTGCTAATGATATGAGTTGGTATTCTCTTATGATACTGGACAGCAGCCATGAGGCACAGCATCTAGACACTCATGTGATCACAAAGGTAAACAGCTAATACTATATAGTGTACTGTGTTACTGAGTTATGATGTTCAGTAGGTTAGGTGCATTAAATGCCGTTTTGACTTATGATATTCTCAGCTTACAGTTGGTTTATCAATACATGACTCATCTTAAGCCAAGAAGCATCTGCAGTGAACTTTCCCCATTACCTATAGCACAGACTAAAAATGAGTAAGTTATACTTTCAAAAAGTAAGTACATCTTGCTCATCCTAATCCAGAGGCTTAGCTGAGAATTGTGCCTTGCAAATATCCAACATATAAACAACACAAATGGCCAAGATTAAAGGTCATTAGTCATTTACTTCAAGCATCCAAAATTAAATCAGTTATTCCAGAACAAAAATTAGTGGGAGAAACTAATGCAAGAGGATCGACAGTGAGGCTGTGAGACCTACATTGCTCCCTCACATGCTGGGACTGCACAGAGAAGTCTGCTAGAGCTGGACAAGAGACTCTAGGAAAGAACCTACTTGGGTTGTGAGGAAGTTTACATTAGGAAGGCACAATCTCTATCCCTCATTTTAATTTTAGAAGTCAGGATTTGATAGCAATATGAGGAGCCCATAATTTGACTCAAACCCTTGAATCGGCTCAGCACTCACAGCTTGGGCATGGGCTGCTTGTGTAACATAGCAAGCTGGCAGCAGGATTAACTAAATGAGGGATCATGACTGGCAGGAACTTCACTCTGGCATGAGCTTGTTATTAACCAGAGTTGACTTCTCTAAGCACTGGATCGTATTCTCTTGTCAGTGAAATTAAAAAAGAACCAATTGTTTTCCTGCAAGGCCAATCTGAAGAATCAGTTCCTGAAGAATCAATTCCCTCTTCTAGTCCCAAATTGTGGGATGTGAAAACTGGTCACTGAAACTGATATAGGAAATCCAGGTGATGGTCAGGAATGGCCAGGTGACCTGCACCAGTCAGCAAATCATACTCTCTCCAAACTTTTGATCAGAACTGCCCAAGAAACATGCAATGTCCATTCTCTTCCAAAGATTGAAAATGTGATGGAGACCACTACGAAGTGACCCTGAGAAGGATTTAAAATTAACCAGTTGGCTTTCTATGTTTACTTGTGAGTCTGCCCAAAGCCAGCCCCTTGTCTGGAGATAGGCAGTGGATTCATAGTAAGTGAACCAGCGGCCTGTGATGCCATGATGCCTCAAAAGACAAGACAAGGCCACAACTTAGAATGTTTGTCTCCCACCCCAATTAACTAGATAAAGGTTGTAGCTGCAGGCATCTCACTTCTGTGGTGAAGGTCAATCTGGAGGTAAAATAGTTCTCAGAATAATTAATTACTTGGAGAAATCTTTGAATGACTCCCAAGGACCTGCTCAGTTTCCTGCTTTTTCCACTCTAACCCATCCCCTTGTTTGAAAACCAAATAAATATGGGCTCCCCGAAGAAGTTCTTTGTCTCAGCCCCCAGAGAATCTCAAATTCTGTTAGAGAGCTTTGATCCTCTGGGAGCCCTAAAATCATACAGATATAGGGGAAAGAAACTCCCAACCTACTAGATGTCTGGTTTGAGTTCATGTTCTCTAAATCGAAGAATGAATTTTAGGAATGATGGAGGTAAAGAGCAGAATATTTCATTGAGATAAAGAAAACTTCTGTCTGAGAGAGAGAGACAGAAGGGGTCCTGAGTGGTTTGCCCAGGACTCTGCCTTTTCCAGGGATTTTTATAGAGCAAAACCATGAGGTGAGACAGGGGGAAAAACGGAAATCAAAAGGCAGGCAAGCATGAGATAGGACAGAACTATAGTCAAACAATAAGATTATAAGTGTAATTGCTCAGGTAAAGTTGATTAAATCTGAATCCAGTGGGAAAGTGAGTCACATGGAATGAATACAGAATAGACTGTTTCCTGTAGGGGACTGGGTTACTGGATCTTTCTGACTTCCTCAAGGTGATAGATACCTATTTAGAATATCAATCCCTAAAGTTTATCCTTAGCGTGTGGCTATATTTGTTTTGTTTTTTGTCTTGAGATCTGGCTAAGAGTAGGGAGCTGTTTGTTTTCTCCCATAGTTGCAAGGTATCTGGTCTTCTGCACTGGCTACTTTGAGGGCCTAGCCCTGACTGACTGCCTATAATATTTCTATTTAACTCAGAACCCTATATCATTACCACTTGTCTGTTTTATGGAACTCTTGGCCATCCACTTCTTTTGATAAAGGGAACAAAACTCACAAACTGCTAGATGTCCAATATAAGTTCAAATTCTCTAAAATTGCAGAATGAATTTTAGGAATGATGGAGGTTAAGACCAGAACATGTTTGTTAGAAGAAAGAAAGCTTCTGTCTGAGAGAGAGACAGAAGGGGTCCCAAGTAGGTTGCCAAAGACTCTTGTCTTTTCTAGGGACTTTTGTAGAGTGAAACCATGAGGTGAGATGGGTCCATGATGGAGAAATCATGGGAACTCGCAAGGTGGGCCTAAGGTGGGACAGAACTGTGGTCAACCAGTAAGATTAATTGTTCAGGTAAAATTAATCAAATCAGGGGCAAATGGGGAAGTGAGTCACACAGCAATTGGACATTCTTATGAAGCAGTGGTTCTTCCTGTAGGGGGTTAGGTTGATAGCTTCTGGCTTCATCAAAGTGATCCATACCTATTTAGAATATCAATCCATGATATTTATGCTTAGGGTGTGGTTGCATTTGTTTTGCCTTTTGTCTTGAGATCTGGCCCACAGTGGGAGGTGTCTGTCTCCTCCAATGTCACAAGACATCTGGTCCTCTGTCAGCTCCCTCAAGGGCCTAGCCCTGTCTGACTGCCCATAATATTTTTAACTAACTCAGCTGCCTATAGTACTTTGGGAGATTGAGAGCCTGATCAGTGTTAGGTTTGTTTGGCACAGGTGGGAGACACAGACAGAGGTAAGAAAAACCTTTATTTCCAGTGTGGGAGGTCTGTAGGAGATTATGAGGATGCTCAAGAGAGACAAAGCCAAGGAGTCACTTTTATGGGATTGGGATAGGGGTGGAGACTATGTGAGTGGATAGGTCACTGTGTCAGGAGAGGATTAGAGGAAGAACACAGAAGTTAGTGTAGGAAAGATATACTGTTGTTTTAGAGCTTAGCACCATGTTAAGCAGGCATCATGTTGAGCCTGGCAAGTGGAACTTGTCATTCATCAATCAGGTATTATTGTTATAGGCAGCTGAGTTAGATAGAAATATACGCAGTCAGACAGGTCTAGGCCCTCGAGGGAGCCCACGCAGAGGACCAGATGTCCTGTGACCTTGGAGGAGACGGATGTCTCCTGCTGTGGGCCAGATCTCAAGACAAAAGATAAAATGCATGCAACCACTGCCCAAGTATTGATATTCTAAATAGGAATGGATCACCTTGAGGAAGCCAGGAGCCACCATCCCAACCCTGTACAGGAAGAGTCCATAAGAATGCCAGCTTGCTATGTGACTTGCAGCCCCATTTGTCCCTGATTTGGTCAATTTTACCTGAGCAATTAATCTTATTGGTTGACCATAGTTCTGTCCCATCTCATGCCCATCTTCTTTAAGGGTTTCCATTTTTCAGTACCTTAGACCCACCTTACTTCATGGTTTTGCTCTATAAAATCCCTAGAAAAAACAGGATCTTTGGCAACCCACTCAGGACCCCTTCTGTCCCTGTCTCAGACAGAAGCTTTCTTTCTCTCAATAAATATATTTCATTCCTAAAATTCATTGTTAAATTTTAGAGAACATGAACTCATACTGGGCATCTAGTAAGTTGGGATTTTTGTTCCCCTATATCATTATGATGGATAAGGTAAAGAAAATCCACAAATATATTGCCTCCAAAACCAATGAGGCCTCTCACCTGGTTTTTTCTATCTGGTCTTCCCTAGGAGGCTAGGTCCCCTACCTTCTCCCCCTGGCAGGACCCCTCATACTACTTATTATGTCTTTGGCTTTTAGCTCCTTGTCTATTTAAACTTTTTTCAAGATTCATTCAATCCAGGATACAGGCCTTTGCCACCAGAGAACTCTTCTTCCTGGCCTAGACCCCTGGCACCAACTTCTACATGTACCTAACCCATCATCCCTATGACTGCAACAGCCCCTACCATGATGCCCCTTGTCAACAGTAAGCAATCTAACAGAGTGGTTGCCACACAACAATGAAATTATGGAAATGATGGGTTTTCCTCATATGGAACTCTGCCAGGCTCAAAATGGTGCCTGCTTAACATGGTGCTAAGTCCAGAAACAACAGTAAATCTCTCCTGTGCTAACTTCTGCGTTTTTCTAGTCCCAAAATAAACGCTCTCCTTCCCTTTTGTGTGCACACCAGAGGTCGGCCAATCCTTATCTGACACGGTGACCTATCCACTCACAGTCTCCACCCCATCCCAATCCCATAATAGTGACTCCCTGGCTTTATCTCTCTTGAGGGTCCTCACCATCTCCTACAGCCCTCCCACACTGACAACAAAGGTTTTTTTTACCTCTGTCTGTGTTTCCCAACTATTCCAAAAAACCTAACAATCAGTACACAATAGTGACAGAAAACTACAGCCCTTCTCAGTCTGATTTCATATTCACTAATAGTTTACATAACAGATGCTGGTAATCTAATTCAAGGGTATTTACCAGAAGGGTGAGAAGCTCTGTGAATATAGTATTATTAGCCCACTCTGGAATAACTACCAGCTTTCCATCTGCACATCATGACAGAGTAGCTGAAAAGGCCATCATCTGTTGGGGAGTTATATACTTAATGAAATGCAGGCCAGGTGACAAGTTATCTTGCAAAACTCTTCGGGTAAGACAAAATAATATGTATTCTCTTTTCACCTCTTATAACACCAGGAATTTCCTTCAGGGCAGGAGAGATTTCACTCTACAGCCTTAGGTTGCTCAAACTCTGCAAATCGCAAAGAACTGTTTTCCTTCAGTCTTGGCCTTTGGGAAGCTTTGGGGGGAAACTTCTGACCCCGGGAATATTCTGCATGATAAAAGTGTTTTGAGGGCTTGAGGTCTCCAGTCCATGCTGTATGATTTGACTAGATAAGTTTATATTCACAGTGGTTTTTAGGCAAATATCTGCTTTTGTATGTTGTGTATGCACTGTATAGTTCAAGGGACTGAAGACAGGCAGGAGTTCGTGGCATGTGTACCCCATTGACCACATACAAAGACCTATAATCCAAGGCTTCATTGGGCATCCCTGGTTGGCAATATTGGTTTGCTCCTGGAAGTTTGCTCCCAGTTTTGCTGGCTCTCACCACATGCATTTAATTTTACAATTTTAATCTGTATTCTTTTACCATAATAAGCTATAGTTGTGAAAATAGTAGCTTTTCTTTATCCAGTGAGTTCTTCTAGTCAATCATTGAGCCTGAGAGTAATCTTGGGAGACTTTGACACCTTTGTATTATGCTAGAGCTGTTTTAGCTGCTCAGAGGTCATCCTGTCATGGTCACACATGTACATACCCATGACCCTGCGGAGTTAAGTGCACTGATCTGATGTCACAGCCCAGGTGAGGATGATGAGCAAAGAATGTTTAACAAAAGATGGTTATACTTGAACTGTTGTGTCATGTGAGAGGGGCACGAAGTAATATATGCTGCTTCACTTGGGTGGATCAGCATACAACTAATAGAACTGGCTTACAGGTTAGAGTTTTCTGTTTGGTACCCTTGGCCACAGGAGCCCATTCAGATTTGACAAATACCTGATAGAGTCTGGATACAGGTTAAAAACAAACAAACAAACAAACAAAGTATATACATATATTAACCAATACACACTTTAGGGTTGCTCAGTATGGTAATACCTAAATCATCAAGAGTTATTTGAGATGTTATTTGAGTAGTGATGTCAACATTATGGCAAAGCAGGAACCCCTGGACTTCCTTTATATCTACAAACACACAAATTTGGCAACAATATGTGGACAAATTTCCTGGGTAAGAAATCCAGAAACTAACTGCCTGCACCCCAGGCAACTTGGTAACCAAACTCACTGACTCTAATAGGGGAATACTGGACACCCTTTATCCAGAACTCTGACCCTTGACAAAACCTCATATTACCAGAAATTAACCTCTAAATTCTTAACTTCTCCCAAGAGAGGATAAGAATTTGTTCATGTGTCCACCACCTCAACTTCTGTGTGGGTATTCCTGAAAGGACTAGCTGAGTGTTGCTAGTTTTGGGAGTTCCAATAGAGCTAAAGAAGTGGATCTGTCTGAGGGAGAAAGAAGACACTGGCCTGGGTGAGGACATGCCATAGTTCCTCTCCCTTTTTCAGCACAGAGTGAGTGGACAGAAAAGTCTCAATTCTCAGCTACTGAGAAAGGAGAAAAATTCATATATCCAACATTCAAACTTCTCTGGGGCTATACAAAGAACTGGGATGTGTCTCAATGTTTTAAAGCCCTGACAAACCTGTACAGCCACCTGCCATGAAAAAGAGAACAGTTTGAAATGGTGGATATTATCAGTACTTTTCCCATGCCCTAGCTGATTCCAGCATGAATAGACAAATTGCATGGACAAAAGAGAGATTGATAGAACCTCTCACAACCTCTGACCAGCCTGGGAAGAGTGATGAGATACATGCAATGTTTATTACACAGGTACCAACAGAGAGTCAAGAAAAATGAAACAAATATACTTCAAAAAAGACAAATCTTTAGGAAGTGACCCTAATAAATAGAGTTACATAACATGCAATGCAAAATTACTGTCATAAAATGCTTGCAGAGATGAAGAGAACAAAAGGAAAAATTCAACAAAGAGATAGAAAATATTAAAAAGTACCACACAGAAGTCATGAAAACTGAAGAACACAACTGAAAACTTGACAAGATGGGCTTATTAGCAGACTAAATCAGTGAAAGAAATAATCAGTAACTTTAAAATTCATTGAAAATAATTCACTGTGAGAAACACAATGAAAAAAGCAAAGAAAGCTAAGGGACTTAGGGAATGCTAAATGGACCAATGCGAGTTCAAGAAAGAGAAGAGAAAGAAATCAGAAATCTTTTTCAAATAAATAGTGATAGAACCATTTAAAGAAAACACGTATCCAGATCTAAGAAGTTTAGGAGGCCCAAAATAAGATAGCTCAAAAGAAATCCACATCAAACATACTATAATGAAATCATAAAAAATCTAAGAAAAAGAGAATTTTGAAAGAGGCAAGGCAAAAGTAACTTGCCATATATATGTGTATATATATATACACACACACACACACACACACACACACACACATATATATATATATATATATATATATATATATATATTAAGAAGTATAAAAAGGAGGAAAATATATTTCCAGTACTGTGAGGAAACAAAAGTCAGTCAAGAACACCATACTCAACAAAACTGTCCTTCAAAAATGAAGATATGAAGACTTTCTAAAACAAAGAAGAGCAGAGGGAATTCATCACCTCTATACTTACCAACTAAGAAATGCTAAAGGACATTCTTCGAGTTAAAATGGAAGAATGCTAAATAAAAAATATGAGAGCATAAGAATTATGAAAGTCATTGGTAAAGATAAATATATGAATAAATACAGAATACTGCTTTGTAGTGATTGTGGTGGGTAAGTCATTTTGAATTATAGTATAAGTTTGAAAAAGAAGGAACCCAAGAGATGAAGATCAAGTGATGACAAGGAGGGGAAGAGGAAATAAGTAGAATAAAGATATGCCATGTGGAGAAGAAAAAAATAACTATGCTAAAAGATACACAATACAAATTGATGTAATTTGTGATAATAATTGCATAGAATGTGAGAGAGTGATGGAAAAGTTAACGGGTAGAAATTTAGTATAACATAGTTAAATTTTAATGAGTTTAAAAGTAAACTATTTTATAAGACAAGCTTTAACCTGATAGCAGATACAGAAAAAATTTTAATAAAAAGACAAGGAAGAAAGAAAGGGAAGGAAGGTGGGAGCATGGAGAGCAGCTGAAGCTGGAGATGAATCATAGTTGTGAGGTAAGCCACGTAAACAAGCAGTTCCAGCTCTGAGAACACAAGGCACCCAGGTGAATCAGGTAAACAAGTTGCTAGGCAGAGGGGTTGAAACTGACATCAACCTCACTAGTGTATAAATAAAGGTGCTGCAGTCATTGGCCAGTTCATTTTCTCTCCTCAGGAGAGAGGGCTCCACGTGACTTCAGCTTTGTGTATTCTGACTCTTGTCTTCATTTTTTCATCTTCCACTGTCCTCCCTCAGGGAACTTCAAGAGCTGCACTGGACACAGTAAGGGAGGAAAGGAAGGGGGAGAGGAAGAGACATAGAGAGAGAGAGAGAGAGAGAGAGAGAGAGAGAGAGAGAGAGAGAGAGAAAGAGAGAGATAGAGAAATAATTTAATACATCCACAGTCACCAGTCAACTGATCTTCAAAAAGTATGCCAAAAATATACAAATGAGTAACATTTGTTTCTCCACTTCAACAATAGTGGGGAAATGTTACTCAAATAAGGGAATAAAAATAGATATTTTTACTGTACATGCGAATCAAGTCAAAATGGACCAAATATTTATGTATAAGCCTAAAGTTATAAAAATTTTTGAAAGAAAATACAGGAGAAATTTTTCACTTATAACATTGATATTAGCAATGATTTCCAGGGTACAACACCAAAAGGATAGGCAATGAAAGCAAAAGTAAGCAAACGTGATTGCATCAATTTAAAAATTAGGTACAATGGAAGAAACAATCAAGAGCAAAAGACACAATATAAAATGCAAGAAAATAGTTGCACTTTATGTCTGCAATGAATGTTTAATCCTCAAAGTATTTTTGAAATTCTTACAGTGCAATAGCAATAAGCTAATAACTCAAATAAAAATAGCCTAAGAACTTGAATAAATGTTTCTTTTAAAAAGACACACAAATAACCATCTAGTACAAAGAAAAATGGCCAATATTACCAGTCATCAATGCAATAAAAAATTGCAATGAGATTTGACCTTCTACTTGTTAAGATGTCTTTTATAACAAAACAAAACATTTCACGAAAGAGTGCATGGATTTGAGTCCTTGCACATAGTTGTTGAGAATGCAAAATAGCTGAAATGGAAATCAATATGGAGGTCCCCTCAAAATTAAAAATAGAACTATCAAATGATCCAGCAATTCTACCATCTGTGTACTAATCCAAAAGAACTGAAATGAGGATCTCAGAAAGATATTATTACTCTTAAGTTTTTTCAGCTATATTCACAATAACCCAGATGTGGAGGCAATATAAATATCCATCATGGAATGAATGGGTAAATAATAGGTTTTAGTATATACATAAATGGGATGCTGTTCAGCTAAAAAAGAAGGAAATGTGCAATATGGACAACAAAAGTGAACTTTGCAGACATTATACTAAGGGATATAATTCAGTCACAGATGGACAGTGATTTCATGATTCCACTTACATGATGTATTTAAATTTGCCAAGTTTGTAGACTTAAAGAACATGGGGGTTGTTGCTGGGGCCTGTGGGGTGTGGGGAAATGGGGGATGAATAATCAGTGAGCATAAAACATTAGTTAAGCAATGTAAATACGTTCTAGAGAGCTGCTACGCAGCTTGATGTCTATTGTTAACACTTAAAACCAGTAAAGTGGATGAATGTCAAATCAACTATGCTTCCACAATTACATAAATGTTTGTAAAGTGTTCATCTGGTGGGAAGATCTTGGATTTGTTAATAGAAAAGGGCCATACTTCCCAAATTATTCGATGGTTGAACTGTTGTGTAGGGACATCTCCATTTGGAAAGCAAGGCTTCTTCCTGCTTCCCTTGAAACTGGGTTATTTTGAAGTTTGTGAAGATTAGTTGCCTAGTGATCTATCCAGAGACCAAACTGATCACTGTGCACTGCTAAATACACAGGAAGAGTGTGGCTTCCATCCCTTTCTTCTGAATAGACAGCGACCTTTTCTGATATTCTCTGTGTTTCAGACACTGACAGGTTGTAATTGGCCTTCTGTGTTTTAAGGGTCAGTTAGGGCTCTCATTTCCCCAAACTATAGGGTTTTTAAGCTGGTTAATTGGTAAAATAATGACCCCCTGGTCTGCTATAGCCAAATACCACAATTCAATTCCAATGGAATGAGAGAACTTCAGATTTTTGTCCTATCTTACCAGCTCAGCTTTGGAATGATCAAGGTTTGGGGTCTGAACTTTGTGGTTGCAGTTTTATAATGTGGCAAATAGAAGTCGTAATAGCTCCACCAACATCTTGAAGATGAAGTGATAGTCCTTGTTTTTGGTTTCAACTGGAAGCTCAAGTCCAACTCTTGCACTTGCCCTAGATCAGCACCCTTAAGCACTAGCTGTATAGCAAGTTTCATGGAACTTCACAGGGAGGTCAACTCCAATCCTATATAGGAGGTCAGGCTACAGATGATTAACGTTGGATAAATTAGCCCCTTCTCTTTAACAGGCAAAACTAATGTATAGGATATTGTACATTTTATAAGCCATTAGATCTGTCCTGGTTAGGCTTTCAGATTCACAGGGTTAACTGACAAGGTTTTATGACTAGTGAAAAATACTCACTGCATATATGCATTGTGTAGAATTAGTTTCAAGTCTGAGAGTTTCATTATTCCAGTTTCATCAATTCACAGTGCATAGAGAGCCTTGTCTACTTTTGTCACTTTCTAGATTTTCTTTAATATATTCTGTCCTCAATATGAATTTTTAAAAAATCAGTAGACATTAGTATTTTTTACTTTTAGCAGGTGTTTAATGAAACTATTACTACAGCTATTATTGACGATTTGTAAAATGGCTTCCACAATTCTGTGCTGGACAACAGATTAAAAAATTCAAGAAATGTGTATTCAAATACTATCTCTAACTCCTAACACTTTTGGCCCTAGACTAATCACTTAATCTCCCAACATCCTGATTGCCTTATTTTCAAAATGAGCAAAGTAGAAGAGCCTACTCATCAGAATGCCAGAATACGAACAGAGTGATGAGTATTTTTATTTTACCAACTTGGGATATGTAAATTACTACCAGGAAGTAAGGTAGAACATTATGTCTGTATGTATCTATGCCTGAGGAATTTTCTTTCCTCTTCAAAACATCAAGCAGAATCATTTAATGTTTAAAACACACTTCCTTTCTCACAGAGTTTCCTCCAGTTAGCATTTCAATCATCACTTTGTGTGTGTGGGGTAAACCTCCTCTTCACAACACAGTTTCTGACAAACAGGAGAGTCATTTAATTCCTCTCCGTATACCCAAAACATTCAGTGCTTGTCTAGGACCATAGTAGACACTGAATGAGTATTTTTTGAATTGAGTAATATCATGAATAGACAGCTAGGAGACTGCACAACAGGCTGCCTGCCACTTAATTCTCAGACAGTTAGAAAAGCAGGTACAACCCTCCCAGCCTTCAGCCTTTCACTGCTTGAGCCAAAATATTTTCAATGGGTGGCTGATGTCAGCAGGATCATAATTGCAACCCTCTGAGCCAAACATCAGGAGGTTAATAGAAACTGTTGTTGGATAGAAAACATCCTGTTGTTCTTTGCCTCCAAAATTTCCTGCAGGGATAAGAAACTCCCGCCCTACTAAGAGCTTAAAAGAAGGTTTCCATTTGCAAAGCAATTTAACCATACTTTTTGTTACCACCAGTGGTTTGCTGAATGGAGTGATAGAAGAGACACTTCTAAATTTGACTTTACTCATTTTTCAACTCTGAAAGCACATGTTTTTATTTAAACCAAAGGCAAGAGAAAATAGTTTCACTTCCTGTGCTTATTTAGCTCTTTCAGCTATTATTTCTGTCAAACTTTTCATAGAATGAACATCTACATTCCTAAGAAATGTAGAAATACCTAGTGCATGACTTATTGTACAGATTATTCAGTGTTATAATGAGTTAGTTTTACTATTAAAACAATATTGCTAACTGTGTCAATGGCAGTTTATTGATCAATTCTCACATAGCTCCACCTGAAAAATCTAGAGGGCTTTAAAATTGGCCCAATAGGACTTTGCTAGAGAGGCAGAATGACAGGATTTAGGTTGGTTAGTGTCTGTGAGAAACAAAAAGGTAAAAGCAGAGGATACCAAAGAACAGAGAAGTCCTAAAAGAGAAAAATAAAGAAAGAAAACTCAAGGCCCATGCTGTTCTGTTCGTAACTCTTATGTCTTCCCTCTTCTTTACCTTTCTTAAAATAGTTACTCCATTGAAATCTTATACTATCTACTCAATAGACTACACATTCTTTGAAAGAAGAGCCCAAGTGCATGGGCTTTTGCTCTAAATATACAGCAAGCATAATGTATGATAGTGGTAGATGCTCAATTTTTGTGTTGAATAACAGAGTTATCAAATCTCTTAAAGTTGTAAAACCTTCTTTATTTAACCTTAAGTTTCCTGGACAAAAGAACTGTTATCTGCCACATATATCTCACTCAAGCTAAATCAGATTGTATGCCATTTTCCTTCCTTGCTCTTCAAATAGAAAAAATAAATAAATAAATAAAATGAAATAAATATATATATGAGCAAATGTTAATGTCTATGCTTTGCTGACCTCTGCTGGCATTTTGTGAACCAGCTACTCCTGAATCACCAAAAAGCCGTGGTTAACTTATCAGTGGAATCTTTGATTTTGGCGAACAGCAATATTTACACAGAGACTGATTTTAAAAATAAACATTCAAACTCAAAATTTAAAATTAAATGTTTTATTCTTTCTTTAGCACAAATCAGGTTTTGTACTACATATTTCATAACTGAATTTATTTTGCTGAAATACTGCAGAACTTAGCAATACTTTGAAGTTGTCAGTTACAGTTTTTATAGTTTTTATATATTGTATATGCTGATGTGCATCAACATGGCAAGAATCATATTTACCAAATATTAGAACAAATACCAAAAAATTACATCCTGCTCTGTCTTCTGCCATTTGTTTAACCCCTCTCCTCATGCTGCTATTTTGTGAACGTGTTAAAAGATATGGCAAATATATGCTTCGAGAACATTTCCGAATGTACTGACATGTTGCATTTATTTTTAAATACAACCTTTCAGTAAATTGCTGTAATTAAGTTATTTATAATCCTTGTAAATTCCTTGTAGAAGATTTAGTCATGCTGCCAGCAGTTTTTAAATTTGACATTCCACATATATACAAAGTGAAATATTTCCCTCTCTGCAGTTTTATTTTCCAGAGTATTTGCCCTTAAACCTTAGAATCTCAATTATGTTGTATCCTTAGATGAACTTTCCTGTACTCAATGCAATTTAAGAGATTGCATAAATCATATATTAGATTTTTAATGTAAAGAATACAAGATTGTGGGGCTGGGTATGTAGTTCAATGGTAGAGCACTTGCTAATACCCACAAGTCACTCCCTCAAAAAAGAATGCAAAATGACAGAAATAGTCTCCAAAGGGCTTTATTTTAGTCAGTTTAATATACTGAACAACTTGATATGAAACAGAAAACAATGTCATAAGATTTCTACTAGTTTAAGTTTTCCAACTAGAAAAATTTATTTCTACTATACACACCTAGTTTTTTGAAAAGTCCAATAGATCGGAACTGAGAATAAGTGTATGGAATTCAAGATCACTATCTCTAGAAAAGGCCAAGAGGGAAAGGAAATGGTATTAACATTGCCCCATCATATGATTAGCAATTATTGAGAAGATCCTACATATGAAATAGAAGACCCAATGCTTTACTTTGTTAGTTTAAAATTTCTTATGACTAAAAGAGTGGGAAATTACTATAGCCTCCATTTACATATTAAAAATGTGTGTCTCACAAAATTTAGGCACCTTACCATAGATCACACTATAAGTAAACTTTGAAAATTGTATTGACTTAGAAGTTTATGTTTTTCTCAAATAATAAATAATTTAATATATTTTATACTTTATTTTTATCAATATAAAATATTAAATCCTGGAAACAAATAGAATCATTACTACTTTAAGAAGATTTCTTTTTCTTTTTATCTATGTTACATTTGTGTAAATCACAAGAAGTGAATATATAATAGATTAGGTTTTTTAATTAACTTATTCTGGCGCATTTCATCAAATAGCTTTCATTGCTATAAAAGATCTTTATTTTATTTATTTATTTATTTATTTTTTTGGTGTGTGCTTTTTGTGTTTTGTTTGTTTTTTGTTTTTTGTTGCTTTGGTAACAAAAACTTTCTAGGTAACAACTCAGAGATACCTTGCCATTCAGCCAAGCTACTCCACACGAAGTATTTCATTATTCAAATTAAATTCTTCCATTTTCCTTCTGAACAACTAAATACATTACGTGTAGAGAGAAGTATTAGGCAGAGGCCAAATCTGTAAAATCTCATGCTCTTAAAGATTACTTGCAAAAAAAAATAATACTGTTACGCCTTGTTGAAATCTGTCAGAGAAAAAAAATCAACTTATAGAGTTTGTCTGATGACACTCCAGCTTCTACCTTTAAGATTGAAAATATGATGAAAGGATAAGTGGCCTTTCCGTTGGACTTGTCCTGGGAGGCGTGCCCCAACCCATGTCTCTGTTTTCTTTGCTCCGGTACACTCTATAAAGAATTGATCTATACTGCGGCTGATCAAGATGCTTTGCTTCAACTCCGTTTTGTCAGTACACAAAAGCTAATGTCAGGAAAGCTTTCAGAGGTGATCAATCCTTGGGAAAAAAAAAAAGAATCAGGAAGAAAGTATTCTGAATAAATACTTTATTAGGCTGTTTCACCATATCTACAAAGCAGCATTTCCCCTGTCTTGTTTTATACTAACTGATTTTTAATTATAAAACAACTATGTAAAATCAATCCATCATCCAAAATTGCATTTTACTACTGGTATTTAACCTACATATTATCAGTTTCCCCAGCCTGTATTTAAGCAAAGTTTCTATATCTCCATTAAATTAAGCTAATCAAGAGAATCTTCTGCTTTTTTCTCCATTTATACAGTTATGATATCTAGCTATGATTCATATTGAAGGAGAAGGGGGTGATTGGAATATAGTTTTGTGGATGGAACCCTTTCTTACAGTGCAAGAGTATTGCTTTACAAAATACTGGACTGTGATAGAAATAACATAGACATGCTAGCAATGAGCGCTAACTTCATAGAACATGTGGGGACTTACATACAGGGAAGATGAACTATAGAAATACTAAATTGAACACACACACACACACACACACACACACACACACACATACCTCTATTCCATAAACTATTACTCCATCCACGGTGAATAGAGCTGCAAGGAAAATGTAGTAATGATGTATAGCAGAGAACCAGAGTGATTAAAATCTAAAGTCACCAATATTAGACTGAAGTGCTGGCCCTCTCTGTCACTTAACTAGGTGATTTAACACACAGTTGCATCACTTTGCTCTTTGTAGTGCTTATTTTATAGCAGTCTTGTGAGGATGAGATAGGGAGTACATGTATAGTGTTTAGCAAAAGCCTACTTGAAATATTGAAAGTAAGAAAACTTGAACGTTTACATTCACAAAGCTCTACTTTTTATTGACTTACATGGCTCTCCTTCAGTCTTTCCTTACAGAAAAGGATGCAAGTTGAACCAACTTTTTATAAAGGTTATACAAACATGTTCTGGTACTTAGTCCTTTCCAGAGAAATATTTGGACTGTCTCAGTGAATGAATTAAGCCTCAGTGTGGTCCTAAGGCAGCCTTTAGATGCTCTAAGTTACCGTGTTTTCTCTCCATCTACAAGGGTGCTAACCAGGTACCATCTTTGAGAGGCATCAGGACACAGACACTCAAACCTTTGTTGTGTGCTGTGGTTTAGGTGAGGAACCCAGACAGATAAATGCAACTCTTTGCCATGGATTGGGCATCTCAAAGAATCTTTTTTTCTGTGGGGGAAGCCATTGTTTGGCAGTCATACGTCCATTTCACTCTCTGGCTCTCATTTGCCCTCTGTAGTATTTTTCAGTGTCTAGCACTGGTTTCATTACATTAGACCACATTTTTATCTCCCATAATAGATCAAGGGCTCCTTCAGGAACTGCTTCTTACCTAGTAAAGAACCCAGTTCGCTTTCAATTTCTCCAACTCACAATTTAGAATCTCAGTTAGTGGGGGAGGTGCATGGTCATTTTCTGAGTTACATATTTTGTCCACTTGCACAAACATGCTCTATTGTAGAGAGAGCAGCATTAACAGTAAGAAGAGGAATATTCATTCAGCAAAGCTCCCAACAAGGAACACTATGAATTCCACAGAAAATACAGAAATTCTGAAGTAAAATGCAGGTTCCCATTTGCAGATTTGACTTTAGAACACTTAAGCATTTATCCCATTGCCACCATTTTTGTTGACATGAGTCGGGTGTCTTGCCAGTGAGAGGAAGGAGGGGAGCTACATCAAGGCACACCTTCCAGTCGGTTGAACACACTGGGAGAGAAAGTCCAGTGGGGAGATCCTCCAATGTTCTGATTTATGTCATTAAATCTTCTAGCACTGTTTCTAGGTGTAACCTGATAACAAAAGAGGAATGACAACTTTTTTGTTAGACTGAGTACATTTATTTTACCTTTGATAAAGTTACAAGTATGTAATTGCACATAACTGGAAAATAGCATTGAATATGTATCGCTGAGGCAACAAAGCAAAAGACAAATAAATTATAAACTTCTAATCCCAATTTAGCTATTCAAAAGCTGTAATATTTGGAAAAAAATTATTTCCCTTGTAGTATCCTCAAAAATGTTCACTTAGCTAGGTGTGGTGGAGCATGCCTATAATCCCAGCCCTCAGGAGGCTGACGCAAGAGGATTGCTGGAAGTTTGAGGCCAGCCTGGGCAACAAAGTGAGTTCAAGGCCAGCCTGAACTGCAGAGAGAAATCCTATCTCAAAAGGACAAAAACAAACAAACAAACAAAAAAATTCACTATGTACAGCTGCTATTCCTATGCAATACATTTAAATCAAAATGAAAATAATTTTATTCATAAGAGCACAAAAGAGGACAGAGTAGTGCTATCTTGGCAGAGTTTCTTATTCTCATAAAAGAAATCCTGACAGGCAGACTTTCATAGAAGTTTCTGAATATCATGGGGTCACAGTTGCTGGTTGAAAAGAAACAAAGCGTTGTGTATGGCAGTGGTCCCAACCTTCTTGGCACCAAGGATAGGTTTCCCAGAAGACAATTTTTCCATGGATGAGGGGTAGAGAGGGGCACTATTCAAAGGAGCATGCAACCAAGCTGCCTGGCATGTGCAGTTCACAGTGGAGATCAAGGCTATATGAGAATCCAGTGCTGCTGATGTGATAGGCGGTAGAGCTCAGGCAGTAACTCCAGCAATGTGGAGTGGCTGTAAGTGCAGAGAAGCCTTGGCGGGCTCACTCCCCCACCCCCTCCACCTCTTGCTGTGTGGTCCTTGTTGGGGAACTTGGCATATGGTATATGACAAACCACCTCTGCTGGTTTACATGTTAAAAATAGAAAAAGAACTCTGCAGCAACATGATTCTGGTGAAGCACATAATAAAGTCACACACCAGTAACACAATACTCAAAAGATTTTGAGAGCTGTATCTTTCACAACGTTGTGAGATTTTAGTCTGAGGAGCCAACAGAATACAGCACCAAGATATGTACATGAAGGTAAAATCATAGACTAAAGAAATTAAATATGCCAGGTGAGATGTCTATATTATGCACAACATGACATGCATATTGAATTATTTATATGTTGGCTAGAGCTTAGATTTATCAATATTATTGTTTTGTATACATATTCAAGGGTATAAATTTCTCATTTCATATACATCACTTTTTATACCTTCATATGATGATATATTTACATATATGTCAGTATAAATTATGAACTGTATATACCAATATGTAGCATGTATATATTTCTTTAGCTTTTCAAACTCAGTAAACAGAAGCATAGGCTCATAGAAAGAATTCTCTTTTATGTGCCTTGAAGATTGTTACATATGCTACAAAATCCAAAAAAAAAGTGACTGTCTCTGAAAAAGATAGCTGATTTCTTAATAAGGCAAACTCTACTATAAACAATATTACATAAAAAATCAGCATTTAAAATAATTATACACAAATTTAAAATACCATGCAATTAACTTTAAACTTGCTCTAAGAATAATAAAAAGTCATTTTCATAGAAATGTGTTTTAATATATTTGATTTATAAGATTGAAATATGAATAGTTTTTCAAATGATCAGATATGTATATTAGAATTCATGTAGCCTAGAAATTAGTGGGCTATATACTTGCACCTTAAATTTTTGATTCCTTCCCTACTTTTAAAATTTCTCTTCTGACTTTATTTCTTTAGCATCAAAAAATATGAGTTCTCAAGACTTCTAGTTTATTCACTTTTTTTTTTCATTCCTTTACCATTCATTTAATATTGAGCATCAACTATATACCAAGACACTGGGGAGAAGTGGAAGAAGAAGAAGAAGAAGAAGAAGAAGAAGAAGAAGGAGAAGGAGAAGGAGAAGGAGAAGGAGAAGGAGAAGGAGAAGGAGAAGGAGAAGGAGAAGGAGAAGAAGAAGAAGAAGAAGAAGAAGAAGAAGAAGAAGAAGAAGAAGAAGAAGAAGAAGAAGAAGAAGAAGAAGAAGAGGAGCAAAGATGAGGAAAAGGAGGAAGGTATGGAAGAGACAAAGGAGCAGGAAGAGAAAGCAGAGAAAATAACTCTTTGTTCATTCTCAAGGAGCTTTAAGCATTCCATTGTGTTTCTCCATTTTATTCCCACGTTTCTTTCTCTCTCCCTCCTCCCTTCGCCCTTACCTTCTCCTCCCTGCACTTTATGGTTAACATTTCTCCAATTTTGCAGCTTTTTTTTTTTTCTACATCACTCCTTTGCCAGTCTCCTGAGGGGCCAAAGTCTATGAACTCTTCCTCAACAGTTTTCAAGAGGAAATGGCCTCACTGAGTGGCTCATTAACTTTTTAAACTTGGCCCCAGTAGGAAATTTCCTTGCTTCCTTGTCTTTCCCTCTCTGGCTCCTGTGTTTTCCCTTTGGTGTGGCTATTGTCTCAGTAGTCACATTCCAGATCTAACATTTGTCAAAAGTTTTTTACTTCTCTTTTCTCTTATAATGATTAATTGTCAAATGTTGTTCTACTTTCACATTATCTCATATTAGTATAATTTTTTCTATCTTCATTTCCTTTACACTAATTTAGATCCTCCTAACTCTTGGCTGGATTTTTAAAACACCTTTATACCTGATTTTCTTACTTCTCTTTCTTCTCCATTTCATCTAGTGAACAACTTGCTGGATATTTCCCCAAAAATATTACTTCCATGTTTTGGTAAATATCATTACTTGTCCCTAAAATCTTCAGTGCCCTTGCTTATACTGTGATTCAATTAGATAATGCATGCAAATTGTTTAGTGGGGCACTTATTACATAGATAAATACTCCTTTGTAATTAGGAATTATTACACTACCTGTAAAAAATGCTGAATTATTTGGCTTTCCACTTAGCTATTTTTAAAGTAAAGAATGTATTATATAATAGCTAGCTCTCCTAGCAGACTGCTAAATTCACCCTGTGGATTCCAAAATATTAACCTTGAGCAAATTACTCAACCTTTTCCTGTCTCTCTACCCTGATTTACATAATTAAAGGTAAGTTTAGTGCTTACTTCAAGGTGTTCATTGTGATGATTAAATCATTGATGCACACAAAGTGAATATACAGCTAATATGAAATACTGCATTTGATTAATGTGGGACAGTGTCAAAATTATTAAGGTTCTTCCATGACCATTGTAAGCTACCAAGCTTATCTTGCTTTCCTTGTCCAGAAACCTTATACTTTATCTCATCTAAGCCACTTTCTATTTCTTACAACTACTCTATGCTTCATCACCAATGCATTCAAGCTTTTTCTGGTAATTTTTTTAGTCCTGTCCTTTCTAGGTAAAAGTTCCTGAAAACCACACCTTTTGCATATTTATATATTTAAAGAGTCTTCTACATAAAAATTTAGTAAATATTTGCAGAAAGAAATGAACCACTATCATCATGTCTTCATATATATTTAGTATGCTGGTTAGTTTATGGTGCTTCTAAATGCAAGTGGAATATAAAAATTGATTTATATGTAGTAATAATCAGATATAGAAATAAATTCATTATTTATCATTTGCTCTCCTTTGAACGATTTATCACTTGTATATGAATAAACCATAACATTAATTTATGAATTAGGCAAATGCTTCCTCTTACTCGTGAAAAAGTCTTCAGACTGGACTAAATTTTGCATAAACTTGTCTTGTAAGAATTTCAGTTTTTCTCTTGATGCATTAAACCCACTAAATTGGGTTTCCAAATTAGGGTGATTAATTTGTAAGCCACAGAAGTGATCCAATTTTGGTTTAGATTTCTGTGCGTGTACACATGTGTGTTTCTTTTTTTTCTTTTCCACAAATATTTACTAAGTCATGGTTTTTGCAAAATTGCAAAGATTTTTTTTAGCATAGATATGCTGTGGTTCAAAAACACAAGAGAGATCCTATTTGGGTTCCACATGCCTTGTTGCATTTGTCTCCTCAGGCATCCATAAAAAGTAGTATAAAGCCATGGAGTTGAAAACAACAGAAATGTATTATCTCATTATTTTTAAGGCTAGAAAAGCAAAATCAATGTGGCAGAACAACTATGCATCCACTGAAATCATCTGAGAAAAAAAAATCTTTCTTTGTCTCTTCCTGTCTTCAGTTGGTGGTCATCAATCCCTGATGCCCCTGGCTTGTATCTTTATTAACCAAGTCACTTCTGTCTTCCCATGACTTTGTCCCTGTGTGACTGTGTCTTCACATGAGATTTTACCCCTTCCTCACAGAGCACTGTGCACATTGTATTAGTGCCCACACTGATAATCTCATTCTAACTTGATGACTTCTACAAAGATCCAAACCCCGAACAAGGTTATATTCCCAGATACCAGGAGAAGGAGCTCAACATATCATTTTGAAGGACAATTCAACTGAAATCCTGGTAAATTCAAACTTCAAGATGGGATTCCTTAAGTATTTCATAAGTTTTAAAACTATGAAGATGAGGGATTCCTGAGCAGTTCTGTGCCAAAACAAGGAGCTCTTCAGCATTGCTGGAAATGCCTCCTCCTTACATACCTGGCCCTACCTTGCCTCACAACATCTTGAGAACCAAGAAGACTGCAATGTGCTTGTATCAACATATAACCTGTATGGTGTTTAATGAACCTGGTAAAAGATAGAAATTATCTGATTATATTAAGATTTGAATGCTTAATTTATTTTCAAATGAAGTCTCCCTATTTTCAGTGTTTTCCGTGAAACTAAAACCAAAGACAGAGGCATTCTAAATATTCTCCCAACGATGAAATGGACTGCTTTCCACCAAAATTGTCTGCATGCATCCTCTGAAAGCTACTATCATTGTTAATGTCACACTATTGCATCAAATGTCTTAGGAGAGTTGGCAGTATAGTGAATAACTGTTTTCCATTCACCATTTCATACTGTTTCAAGAAATTCACCTCGATAGTGTTTTCTACCTGCAATTACCAGTAGAGAACAAAACCAACTATAAAAGCATTGGGTGAACCATTGTCCACTCATATTTAAATAATGCATAATACAACACTGTGTGCCAGGGATGACAGGGCCATAGTGCTCTATTTTATCCCTGTCCCGGTTTTGTGTTTAATGTCACACAATGTGTTCTTTAAACTTGAAAAGAAAAGAAAAAGCATATCTAGCAGTTGGTTGTTGATAGAATTAGAAAAGAGACAAGGATTGGACTCTGGAATTTAATCTCAGTCTATCTGATTCATCATGTATCCTTGTTTACAACAATATAATGTTGCTTCAATAACTTACTTTAGATAAGTGCATGACTTTTTCTTACAAATTATTTGTAATTGCAACTTGATTGAGTTTCTTAAATGAAATTTCTAGAATAAGTAGATGAATTTCATTCTTATTTTCAAGGAAAGGAGGTAACATAAAACTCCAGAGCAGGCGGTCCCCTTACTTATTAAGAGACAAGCATTTACTGTTCACATTAGCTGTGTAGTATGCATTGCTTTTAATAGGCCTTATTGTATGTTATAAGGATATTTTTACTTGTATTTTAAAGATATAGGGGTTAAACTATGTAGGCACAGAAAAGTCCGATAGTCTGTTCAATATGGCACACATAGAACATAGCAGAAGGTGATTTAAACCAAGATATATTTGATTCCAAGCCTGATTATGGTAGGGACTCCATAATTCAATGGTTGTTAAATCCGCACATCTGTATAAAAATCTTCATATTTGTAGGTCTGAGTCAGGTCAAACACCCACTGGACACACAATCCATAGCTTGGAACTTGCAAAAAATTTTTTTATTGTTTGTTTTATTTATTTTTTCTTTCTTTTTGAGACAGGGTCTTGCTATGTAGTTCAGGCTGGAATTGAACTCACTATATAGACTGGCTGGCTTTGAACTCACAGCAATCCTCCTGCCTCAGCCTCCCAAGTGCTGGTATTACAGGTATACACCACAATGCTGGGTACATACCTGCATTTTGAAAACTCTCTTGGTTAGTTTTGGAATTGACTCTTTGGAAGGAAAAAAAAGAAAATACTATAGTCATCCATGTTACTCTAATTTATTTTTAAAATAGTATTAAGTGCTAGTTAAATTTTGAAATATGGTATCAAGGAAGCTGTATATCTATTAAGAAAGATTATACCAAGAAAGCAGATGTAAATAATCTGATTTGTTGTGGTTGCTAAGAGAGATTTTTCATATATATTATGAAAACTATCAGTCAGATTTTGATTATTTTAATGAAAAGGAATTATACTGCCTTTTAAGTACCATCACGGGATCAAAAAATAACTATTAATATTATCATACTAACTTTAATTTATGATCAATACTTGGATTGCTAAACACTATGTGCTTAAATGACTCCAAAAACTAAAATCTAAGTTGCTAACACTTTTTTGAACATTATAATTCACTTCCCAAGAAAAAAACTTAACAATTCACCTAACAATGCTTGGTGAAAGAAATCTCCTGTACCTGCTCGTAGCAATGGTGAGACACTTGTCAGAGAGTCTTTCTTAGGCCTCAATTATGACCATCTACCTAGGGTGTAAAAAATCTATTACATGCTAAGACATGCGAGGACAATAGAAACTCAGCCATGGTCATCTCCCGATTTTTCATATTCCACTAGGAGAAATTCTGAGTCCGATTTAAGACAACTTTATTTTTTGAATAAAAGGAATTGGCTTATGAAATTTCTCTTAATCTTTTGGTTTCTGGAAAACAACTTTCTATAAAAAATGTTTTATGTCTTTACCGAATAAAGGACTGTTTTTATTAATATGTTGTTGAGATGTTAAGGAATATTTAAATAGATCAGAAATTCATGTTACTTAAGCCACATCTTAAGATGAATGGAATCTGTGAGAACTAGATACTATAAAGCTGTACCTCCAGTCATGAATGATATATATATATATATATATATATATATATATATATATTATACTTTTATATGATTTGTACTTTTATACTATTATATATATATGTATATATATATTGTTAGGGTTTATACATTGTGTCAACTTGAGAAGTCTAGCAGCTTAATTAAGTAAGGCAGCAGCTCTACATCCTGGGGTGTAGAGCATAAGCAGTTACCTGGCCATTGTGTCAATTTGAGAAGGCCAAAAGTTTAGCTGAGAGACTCAGCAGGGAGCCAGGGTTCTTACTTTGTAAACATCCTCATCCTGTGCAAA
>RJWM01016266.1:28119-46127 GCA_004363535.1 Dasyprocta punctata | reverse complement strand
TGTGTACTTTAGAAAGTGTATTTTCTGCACAGTACTCATATTTTTATGTTAATTCTTCTTATGTTAGAAATAGTTTGAGGGGCTAATTCTATATTTCTCAAATCTAAAACACAATTGTATCATAAAACACAGAGTAAATTTCTAAAGTTTTAACTGAAGGACCCAAAAAATTAGACTACAAATATTTTGGAAATATGCCCAAAGAAAGTGCCACCAGCAGAATAACCAGTTGGCAGTAGCTCATGATTTATTAATTTTCATGCTGTGAAGTCAAAATAAATGGCCTACCATATTACTGAATACTTCATATTTTAATAAAAGCAGTATGTTATCATATATAACCCCCTCCCTTGGACAAATTTTCATATCTGACACCTCCATCCTTTGTACAGTCTGTCTTCTTCTCTTGGATTTTAATGCTATACACAGTTTATATCCTAAACTACTTTAGTGTCTTCTTTTCTTCAGGAACACCTAGAAGTGATTTATTATAAAATAAATTCTGATCTTCCTGATGGAAACATATATATAAATATATGTGTATAGAAGTGATCTAATCTGAATAAAATTCTGATCTTTCCAATGGAAGCACATATATAAATATATGCATATATAAACAAATAATATTGTTTAAAATAATTATGTGGCTTATTGAATGTAAACTTTTCATAAAGGTTTAAAATGTGAATCAGTTTATAGATTTACAAAATGGAAAAAGGAGGCAAGTAAAAACATTTGTATGAAGAAGGTAGTAATGTAACCTAACTGGTTAGAGAAGAAATATTCAGCGATGAATGTCACTGAATAGATTTGATTGGGGATACTGATTTAGCAAGAAAAATCCTGTGCAAAGATTAATTTCTGAAAACACTACAGTTACTAGTGTTGTTTTCACAGTGCACCCCAATCATGCAGGTTTCATATTCTCAAATGGAAATCAAGTTATGAAACAACTCATGCTCATCAGGAAAGACAAATAAAGTAGGAAAACCAAACCTAATAAAGGAAACTCCAGGCACTCGAAGTTAATCACTGTAGCATTTAGCCTTCATTTTCTAGGCGTATTTAATATTTTTTATGTATTTATGTTTGTGAATTTCTCCAGCCCCACACAAAAATCATCTGTCGAATAGCGCACATTGCGCAGACAGCAGCATTTGTCCTTCACGTTAATTAACTAATAACATATACAAAATAAACACAAGTTGTCAAGAACTGTGAAGAGTCTGACGCTCTCCCTTAATTGCAGGCTTAAAAACTGGCCTGATGATGTTTCACATCTTCTAGCAGAATCTGAGACCCTTGAATCGGAAGCTCAGAACGGTTCTCATGGTACAGCGTCATCAGGAGCGTCGTGTTCCTTCCGATTTCCCTTGTTTCCAGGAGTCACCCCAGGCAGACGCTGCTCTTGTTACTGACTTGTATTACAGCAAGGAAATTCGAAGTTTACAAAACCCTCACCTTCCATAATAAAGCTGCTAGCAAGCCTGCCCCATCTGGGCTCTGAAGGGAGACCTTTTTCTTCCTGAAGCGCAAACTGTTCCACCCCAAGGAAAACAAAATCCTTGTGAAGATACTCTGGAACACCCACACAGGGTTATTTGAGGTGGACCTTGTGAGACAGGAATTTATGAGGCGCAGAGATGTGTGTGCGCATGATACACGGGAACACGAAGACTGGTGGAGAATAGTCTCTCAACAAAATAAGCTCATGTTGGTCAACGTGGGCTCTTCTGACTCTCTCCCCAGAAATATGGAACTGGCAGTAAAAAGATTAAACTGGGAATGACAGTAATAGGATCCTGACTCAATCTATTTAATAAAAAGTAAAATTGGAAAGTCTAATTGGGTTACGTTTTTCTCTATCCCCATTGAAATACCTCACTTAAATACCTGAATCTGATCCTAACCATATTTTTAAATAACTATATATATGTTACTTAATCAGTTTAAGTAACAGTATACATAGCTATATGTATAGAGATAATTAATATAAGTATATGTGTCTATTATAAATATATAACTAATATATATACTGTGGTTATAAACATATACATAAAATCGTTAACTTCTATATTCCTATTAAGTTGGCATTTTGAGGATCTTAATTTTCACCATGCACGTGCCCATGTCCTCGCTATCTTGGTATAACAATGAGCGTGTTGATTACATACATTATTTTCAGTTAGCTAGAAAACCGTGAGTCTGTAAGCAGGCAGGTTTTACCCTGTGCGGCTCACCAGGGATTTCACCTACGCAGAAAGAGCAGGTGAAAGTGAGTGTTTCATCCCTCACTTAACAAAACGTCCATCACAGAGAAGTAGTGTTCCTTTCTGAGGCCATTTTTTCTTTTTAAAATGTATAAAAATTGTCCAACTATGTTTGAAGCCCAATTACCTCAGAAGATAGCAGCTACCTTATTCATATGGAGGTGAATGTGAATCACATAAAACACTCTGGAATGACAGCAGGAGAAAAACTCTTGTTGGGGCCAATAGAACAAGGGTAAAAACTTCACTGTGTTTTAGTCTCACGGTTAACTCATGATGTGCCCTCCATTCTCAAAGTGCTCAAAATTCCAAATCAAATTCAAGAATAGTGCACATCATATGTTTAAAAGTTAAAACCATTGTTTAATTTTACTTTTCAATTTTCTTTTTTAAACTTTTATTATTTTCTAAAAGAACTATTTTTAGTTATGACTTTATTCTTTAAATACTGTCTTTGCAGCTTCCTATATATTTTCAGTTTTTAAATAAAACTATTTTGTATTCTTTCTTGGCATTTTTTATTTTATTCTTTGGTGATTAAAAGTGAATTGCCTAATTTCAAAGTATATCTGATTTCTTTCAATATCTTATTTGTATTGCTTTCCATTGAATTTGTTGTGAAGAAAAAACATTGTATAAGAGTTCAACCTCTTACAATTTACAAGACATGTCCTATGCTAGCATGTTGTCTCCTTTGATTAATGTTTCAAATATTCTTGAAAAGATTGTGTATTTTGAGGTTATTGAGCTTGTGCAAATTAGTTCAACATGGTTGATGGACGAATTCACATCTTTTATATCATTTATGAATTGCTGAGTTTTTCTATCAAGTATTTATAAAGAATTTTTGAAATGTCCAAGTGTGATTGCTTGTTTCTGTTTTTGATGTAGCTGCATTCTGTTTTATGTTCCTGACAGATCACTTGTTGTGAAATTCTTTTCTTCCCTCTAATAATGTTCCTTCTCTTGAATTCTTTTTGCCTGGCATTGATAAACCAGTCTAAATTCATTATGATATATCTTCCATCTTTTTGCTTTCATCTTTTGATAGACTGTCTCTTTCATTAGGTCATAGCTGAGACTTAGTTTTATTCATTTCTGCGGATTCCTGCCTCCATTTGGACTTTTTAGTTTATAGCGATTTGTCTTAACGTAATGATTGACATGGTTGAATTTGTATTTGGTGTTGTGAGTTTTCTATTTAGTCTTCCTGGTTTTCACAACTTACATTATCTTTTGTCTTCTTTTCAATTTATTAATGGTATTTAATAACCCATTTTACATTTTCATTTTTGATCCAATTATTAAATCCTTAAGCTATTACATGAAATTGATATTGCAATACATCTCATAAAATATAAAAGCTTGCCAAGTTATATTTCTGTACCTCTATCAGGCTATTGTTTAATATGTGTGTATGCATATTCATACACATTTATTTATGCACGAATGTACCTCTGTGTGTGGTTGTGTGACTATATATAACTCCAATAATGCATCTCAGTGGAGTGATATTCGTTGCTTAAAAGAATCATTACACATAAAAATAAGAAGAAATACAATATTTCATGGACAGCTGCGTAGCTGCCATGTCTAGCATTCTTGCTTCTCAGCACAGCTTCCACACAGCATGATTTCAGCTCGGCATTCATTGTATATCATTTATTTCTGTTGACAATGAATTATCACAGTTATATTTTGTCCCAAATGACTTTCCTTACTGCGCCTACATTTTTGAAGATTATTTTCGATGGATATTATTTAGGTCTAACTGGTTTTATATTGCTGTTGCTGATGACAACTTAACACTTTAAAGATGTCGTTTTGTTAGGCAGAAAGTTAGAGGGTTAGTAAGCCTGGAGACCGGTGTCTGGGACTACTGGAAAAGTAAGGAGAATGCGATATATTTTTTTCTTTTCTATCATTCTGTTAATCATTCCCTAGAGATAAAATCCAAACAAGCCTATGCCTTCAAGCTCTCATGTAAGAGAAATTAACCTTCTTGGAGCATGCTGATAAAATCCAGGGTCCATAAAAATTTCAACCATGGGTGAGGAGTTAGAAAGACACAGGAAAGCTCAGAACAAGCTAAATGGAAATGTTCCCGCTTGGGAGCGCACAGGGCCCTTCTTCCCTCTGAAGTCCATGGATGCAGCCCACCTGCCTTGTAAAAGAATAATGAAGGAAATGATGTTCCTTGAAGACCTGTTTCAACAGGGAAATGTAGTCCAGGCCTCAGTTCAGAGCAAATTTGTCTTGGCACTGGCCCAGCTACACACTCAGAGGTCTATTCCACCCCCCAGAAAGTCTGTCACCTTCAATAAACTCTATGCACCATGCAATCCTCTATATGTATCATCTTTGATCTTTCATGGAGGACATAAAGGACCAAGGAATGAGAGTTTCTGGTTCCTCCCAGGATGGAGACCTGGCTTTCCAGTGAAAATTCCAGGGTCTTCGAGCCTTGTTTTCTTTGTTCTGACCAGAAGTCAGACAACATTCACACATTTATCTATTTATTCTCTTAAATTAATCACTTTTTGTTTTCCTCTGCTTCCAACATTTCTTTATTTTTGCTTTGTAGTGGTTTGCCTAGGAAATGTGTAAACAGTACTGGTTTTGTCTTATTTCCTTGGGTTTCCTGTGCTTTTTAAGAGTGGTAGTTATGCTTCTTATTATGGTTGGAAAAACTATAGCCATTAATTTGTCAAATAATTTTCTGCACCTTTTTTATTACTTTTCCTTCAAAGAAATCATCAAGATTGTATTTTATTTTCAACTTTTTTCTTTCTGTGTGTTATGGATTACAAACTGGTGGTCAACTTAGCACCAGCTTCAGCTGGTGTTGAGTTAAAGATGTTCCACCTGAAGAAAGTTGCCAGCATAAACAGGGACGTGGGGAAGAAGAGCCAGGCGTTGTGGGTTCTTCCAAGAGTTGCTGTTGGGGCCGCTGGTTCTCCTGAAGGTGCTTGTCACGCTGGCTTCTCCAATGTGGACTCGGCCATTATCGTCGGAGGAGCTCGGGACCTCATCGGTGAGAGTGGCTGTGGTTCACGTTGCGGGAGCTCTGCTCCTCATATTGTGCATCACTTCCTGGCTCCGGAGGGGAGGCTGTGTGCTGGAGAAGCTGGTCACGCTGGGCTTCCTGACCTGTGCCCAACTGTTCTCCATCGTCGGAGGAGCGCGGGACCTCGTCGCCGTTGGGGATGGCTGTGGTGCTCTTCAGGGCAGCCCCGCTTCTTCGTTTGAGCATGACTTCTCGGCTCCTACGTAGAACCCTCAACCCACTGCACAGCTCCTTCACCCTGCTGGCATAGACTTTCTGGTTCCACCACTGACCTGTGGCCTTCCCAGCACAGAACCGTAAACTGGCGTGAGCCCTTATTGGGGGCTCTTAGATTCCCAGTTGGTACTGTGGGAGGCATTGTCGTGCATTTGGGTCTCTAGTGGGACTCTTGCATGACATTGCTGTGGGATCCAGGCCCTCGGCTATCCTGGGTCTTAGTGTTGTGGACAGATTCTCCTGCACCGTCTTGTGTTTAACTTTGGGTGATTATTATAAAAACAGTATTACAAATCCTGTGTCCTGTATGTAGTTGTTCTCCATGTAACCCCTGACTACAACACTGTGATTCTAATATTTTATAAGCTTACCTTTATATTACTTCAGTTTTGTTGATGGTTTCTTTTGCCATTTCATGCCCAATAAGTAGAATTTCCAATGATTTTTATTTGCTCTGTTCAGATTAACTTTTAAAATTTCAGTTTGATACTTTGTTGCAATTTCTATTTTTCCACTCATTTTCTCAAACTATTAAATCAGTCATCATTTCCTTTAACTCATTGGATATATTCACGTTGGCCTTTTAAAATTCTTTTTCTGCTTATCAAAAGTGGGCAATTCATCTGTGAGCCTCAGTTCAAAATTAACATCTCATTACAGGAAGCTGAGTTAGTCAGAAATTTTATAGGCAGTCAGACAGGGATGGGCCCTCAAAGGAACCAGTGCAGGAGACCAGATACCTTGCAACATTGGAAGAGACAGGTATCTCTGCTGTGGGCCAGATCTCAAGACAAAAGGTAAAACAAATGCAACCACACCCTGGGTATAAACATTAGGGATTTATATTCTAAATAGATATGGATCACTTAGAAGAAGCCAGGAGTCACCATCCCAACCCCCTACAGAAAGAGGCACTGCTCTGTATGCATGCCTGCTTGCTACGTGACTGGCTTCCCATTTGTCCCTGATTTGGACAATTTTACCTGAACAATTAATCTTATTGGTTGGCCATAGTTCTGTCCCACCTCATGCCTGCCTGCCTCATGAGTTCCCATGTTTTCCCCATCTTGGACCCATCTCACGTCCTGGTTTTGCCTTATAAAAGTTCCTAGAAAAGACAGTCTTTGGCAACCCGCTCCGAACCCCTTCTGTCTCTCTCTCAATAAGTATATTCTGCTCTTAACCTCCATTGTTCCTAAAAGTCATTCTTTGATTTTAGAGAACACAAACTCATACCAGACATCTAGTAGGTTGGGATTTTCCTTCCCCTATGTCAATCTGACTCTCACTGTCTTGTTTCTTTGTTTAAAAAACAATGGTCATATACTGAATTTTTGGAGTCTTTGAATTCTATCAGTGTCTTTTGCTACAGAAATGTTGACTTTTAGCAAGCAAAACACAAGGCAGGAGTAGAATTCAAATCTCTGCCTTCCCTGGTGGCCAGCAGCCACAGTCTGCTGAGTTCCCTCAGATGCAACGTTCCTCATTCCAAGTTTGATAATCCTCCAGTTTTTTCCTGTATCTGGGCACATTCGTTAATGTTTCCATATTTTTTTCAAATATTTAAATTTTGACCCGCAAGAGATTATTTTTGATTCCAACTACTATATTACTATCTAAAGATGCTGTTTTTGAGGTGATGTAGTTTTACTGACACTGTACCCAGCTCCTCTTCTCCTCAGCTGTCTCTCTCCAGGATTCTTCCAAGTATGCTGATCTGCCTAAGGTTTAGTTCGCTTCTCTCATTTCAGCCCTCTCTTCATTGTTTCCTGTCAACATTCCCATTCTTTGTAAGATTGCCTTTTGACTTGAACTTCTTTTACTGTTTCAAGTAACAATCAGTTGCTTGGATCGCCTTTGGGGAATTTGTTTCATGCTCTTCCATTCCCTCTGAGCGAGATCTCTGAGTCAATGCTCTAGGCTCTGGGAGAAGTTGATAAACTCGGGCCTCCTCTTGTTGTGGAATTTCTTTTCTGAAAGCTAACAGGGGCCAGAGCAATCTGTTTCTGAGAACTGCTGGCAGCCGCTCCCCTGCCCGGGGTAGGTCTTCCTGGCGCACCCAGGAAATGGAAGCCCTGATCTCTCGCTCAGTCAAGGAGAGACACGGAGGTGGCCCTGCCCTCCCTGTGCGGCACCTTGTGGTGACACCTGTGAGCCAGGAGGACGGGAGCCTCATCCTCAGAGTGACAGTCACGCCTGTCTCCAGGTGGAGATTTCAAACACTCTGAGTGGGCAAAAATGCCACGTGCTTTTAGCAATCATAGGAAAGGCAGTATATTTTCTTGAACAAGTATTTTCTTGTTACTTCATGCTGTCTACAGAATATAAAATTATTTTGCTAGAATTTTCAGCAGTTGTGGTTGTTTCAAAGGAAACTGCCGCTTGTGCTAGCCTTCTGGAAGCCAACCTTTCTTATTTCATTTCCCAGGTTTTTACCATTTTTCTTCTCTTTTCTATCAGTCACTTTGCCTCTGCTTCTTATTTTACTCTGAAGATGAGTATCGAACTACTTATACATAAATATATATACATGTACATTTATATACAAAGTATGAAATAAGAAGTTTGATAAAGGAAAAGGGAGGGGAGGGGCACAATAATCCGGCACAATGTACCTAAAAGTCTACACTGACTTAGTACAATCACCTCACATATTTTATGTGTTCATTGGCCTATTATTCTGGCTTTCAATCTGTATATATAATAATTAATTTTATAAGGTCATATAAATAAATGAATCTGTTGCTGGAAAAATAAAAGTGGGGTGTGGGGAAGGGAGAAGAAAATAATTAGAATGTGCTACATGGGAGTCCCAATTCCCTACAGTGAATGCAATCATCACATACTGAAAACACGTACTATGTAAGTAAAAATAAAATAGATACAGATTTTATATTTTAGGAGCATAGAGTCTTTTCCTTTTAAAAAATGACCGTCTTAATTATTGAATAGGGCTTCCTTTCCCATTATCTAGGTCAGAAGTATACTTCCATCATTCTATCGTTTTACCACAAAAATTAGTTTATTGCAATATATACAAAGCACAATTTATTTTTTCTACAGAATAACTTGGTCAGGAAAATAAGAAGTCTTCTGTAGAAGAGATGAGAAATGGAAATTATTCACAGGGAGGAAATAACAAGACAAAGAGGTAATCTATAATATTTAAAGAGTTTTTGCTATAAAAAAGAATAGGGTCAAAATTTTATTAGGAGACAAGTTTTTAAACACACACACATAAATGTTCAACAAAAGCAAGTAGCCTTTAACATACAGAAAGATGTTCATTTCACTCCTAATAAAGGAAACATACTTAAAATATTGAAATAGCTTTTCAAGTTATAGTTTCAGCCAACAACCAAAAAGATAGCGTAATCAGCTACTGAAACTGTGAGTGCTCCCTCACACAGGGGAGTTGTGAGTGGAGAGGGATTTAACCTTCCTCGGAGCTTCTTGGCAGTATCAAATATGATTACATTACATAAGCACTTAACCACTGACTCATTATCCTGCCTTTAAGACTGCATTCTGAAAATATAGTTCTACAAATAGAAGCAATATATGCATTAGACTATCCCCACTAGATTTCCACATAGGAACAAAAGGCTGGAAGCAATGTGAATGTCCACCCATAGTTGACTGGCTGGAAAAATTATGTCTACATGAAGTAATAATAAAAATATTTTTTAAAAAGTACTAAGCAGATGATGGCTTACTTGGAGTACTCATTAGGTTTTTGTATGTTACATGAAAAGATGAAGTGTAAAAGAAAAGTATCCAGGCTTTTGAATGAAGAAGTAGAGACAACACACACACACACACACACACACACACACACAACCAGTGAACACACTCATTCACAGCAAAAATGGTCATTAGAGAGATTAAACAGAAACTAGTCAAGAGGAAATCTGTAGAGAAGAGGGCCTTGGCATATAGCCTGTGAACAAGGAATAAAAATTCAACTGTAACATTTCAACTATATTTTTATAGATTATAAATATTTATATTAAATCATATTAAATGTATTCCATAGTATAGACATAGAAGTCAAAGAGATATTTTTAAAAGTAAAATTGGAAACAAGACAAATTAACTTAACTTGCATTAATTTCACAGCAAAGCAATATATATAAAATTCAAGAGATCTTAAAAACAATACCCTAATCACATGTATTTAGTGGGATATATTTCAAGGCAAAATAGTACTGTATGCAAATCAAATTTACACTTCTGGTTATTCTGAGAATATCACAGATCTGTAAAATGACCAGAGGCATCCAAGATGCACCCAGTAGTCAAAACTGACACAGTATGAACATCAAAAAGAAAAATGAATGTAAGTTATTGTGTGATAAAACAGAAAATGCAACTTCTTAGCATTACTGAAGAAAGAGAAATTTCATGATTGATACTCAAAATGACTGTTATTTCAACTCATTATTCATAATACTGCCATTAATAGAGAAATAACCATTTATTTTGCCTTTTTGAGAAAAATTTCTTCCATTCCTATTTAATAAAGAAAAATAATTTTATATGTTAGAAAAATTAGAATTTTCTAATTTATGATTGATATGGAGTTATCTTTCAGTGGATGCTAAAATTGTCAAGAAAAGCATTTTTCTTAAACTGTAAAAGTATCACAGGGTGTATCTGTGTATCTGCTAATTGTTGAGGCAATCAGAAAGTGATCATTCACCTTTAAAAATGCTACTTGTACACAAGCTAGATATGTGTCTCAATGTGACAGTACAGGAGGAATTGGTTTTCAAGAGTAGCTAGTTTGCTTTAATTTGACCTTCAGATCTAAATTCCAATTGAGCAGAAACACTGAGTTTAGAAAACTAACTTAATAATCATTAATATACGTAATATCAGATATTTCATAAAATGTGCAGCATTTTAAGTCAGTCATACTCTTAGATTAAAAGAGAGAGAATATTTCTAACAATCAAATGCAATGAAAAAATGAATGCATTGCAGTTAAAAATAAAACTAGACAAAGGCCAAAACAGTTAAGAAACTCATTAAAAGAACAATTGGTGCTCTGTGAATAAGGCCATGGTGTTAGCTATATGATTAATATCGTTAGGATGTCAATGGTATCCTGATATTCAGAGATACTGGTTGGAGTATCTAAGGATAAAGTATCTTGATGCGTCCAGCTTGCTTTGAACAGTTTCAAAAAGCATGGATTCACACATTAACATATGTGATGAGCTGAATGTTTCTGTCCCTTCTAAACTCCTATGTCCAAATCTGAGCCCCTACCCTTACAGTATTAGGAAGCTGGAAAACTATTAGTTCATGAGGGTCCTCTCAGGAATGTGACCAGTGCCCTGTACAAGAGCCACAGAGAGGTCCCTGCCCCTTTTGCAGATGAGAGTACAGGAAGAAGACAGCTGATAAGAAACAGGAAGTGGTCCTCCATGTGCACCAGGTCTGCCCAGGCTCCGGAGCTGTGAGAAATTACTGTGTATTGTTTAAAAGCCACTAGTCCATGGTCTTTCAGTACAGCGACCTGGAAGGAATAGACAACATGTATATGCAAAAGCTGTATATCAAATATTAATGATTGTTAAATCTTCATGGTGAGTATATTTGTGTACATGGTACTATTTGGCTTTCAGTTTTTCTATATGATGAAAATTCAATAGTATTTATTTTTTTGATTGTATTAATAATTAAAATCAGGTGGGATAGCAGAAAAACTTAGGTAATAGTTATGGTTGATACATTGTGTCAACTTGAGAAGTTTAGAAGTTTAAGCAACTCAGCAGGGAGCCAGGTCTTCACTTTGTAAACATCCTGAGCCTGTGCAAAAGAAGAGCAAGGAGATGTTGTGAGTGTGACACTTGCCCTAGGGAGTGGTAGCCTGCTTACAATATAAGAGAGGAAAAGAGGTTCCTCTCTCGCTCTTTTTGCTCTTGTTGCTTTTGCTGTCTTTGTCTGCCTTCAAGTGTTGCCCCTGTATCATGCCACACTGCTTTGGAGCCAACTGATTATGGACTGAAACCTCCGCAAACAGTGAGCTAAATAAACCTTTCCTTCCTTAATTTTGAGTGTTGGGTGTTTTGTCTCAGCCACAAGAGAAAAGTAAGTTCTTAAAAGAGTAATAGTCTAGAATATGTCCAGAAAGTTCATAATAAAATGTATGCAGAGTGGAAATGTTAAGGAGGGAGTAGAAAGCAAGACATTTAGAATATTTATGACTCATGACTTGGAATTGGATTGAAATTTAGGAGTGAAGGAAATGAGTTAAAAAGCTTTTAATATTTAAATCCATGTTGCTAAAGAGTGCTGCTATCCATTAAGATGGATGTGAGGCTTGGGAACCTGGGGATTATATATTGTTTTGGACACGGTCATTCTGGCATGGGTGGAGAAAGTGATTGGGTTACAATCGATGTGAGTTCATCCTGTAGTGTCTAACACAGAAAACACTTGAAATTGTAAAATTGACAAAATCCCTAACAGTAGAGCATATGGACAAATGGACTTGGGAGAAAGGTTTAAGTACTCCAAGACAGAATTTCCCCCAAGGTTGTGAAGTAGAACAAAAGCCCAGGGTAGAAATGTCTACAAAGTAATGCCAGGAGTGGTAGAAGCACAGCAGAGAAAAAGGGAATTCCAAAGCATAAATTTCTATACAAGTAAGACATAGCAAAATCAGCCAAGGACTTTCTGGTCCTTAGGCAATTAGTGTTTTGGTCTATTAAAGATAATAGCAAAGATGAGGACAGGAATTTTAGATAAAGAGCATTCAACCCTTGAAGGCTTTAAAACTCCTTCAAGAAACTCCACAAGCCAACTCCCAGGGTCGTGAGATGAGTGCTGAGGACTTGTCAGTGCAGGGATGGTAACTGTGCTTTCCCTGCCTAAGCAGAGAATGTGAATTAAATAATTAGATTCCTTAACATCACAGGAGGGAAAAATGGACACACTTTGCCAAATTGAAATATTAGTGGGTAAAATCCCACAGAAATAGGAACGTTTTGTCTTCTCAGAGAGTCTATTGAACAATTTTCTACATGATGTACTGCCAACCTCTTCTGAAAGGTCAAGCATCCCAAGAATATTTGTACTGCTGCTTCTCTGCATGGATAAATTCATGGCACCACTGAGAATAGACTTTAAATATTTATTGAAGTTCATAGGCCTCAATGCAACTTTTATAGGATGATCCTTCTGTATCACTAGTCAAAAAAGTTATCTGCATATATATTTTTGGATTGTTAAGTTTTTCAGTCAAAGTTCTGTATGAGCTGGTTCATTTTTTATTAGCTACATCTCAACACAGTTAAGCTCTTCAATTGTAGCAAATTTCAATATATGTATTGCATTCATTGCTAAATTTACATGATAATTGAATTAAAACAAAATTACTTTTTCTACTACAAAGCACATCTGATTTTTATTTAGGTCTCATTTTCTCCTAAAGTTGATTTTTGCTTAGCAATATTGAAAGAATTTGCTTTAAAATGTTGGCATAAAGATATACTATAAGAGGCATCATTAAAGCTATTATTGAAATTAACAAGATAAAATTATTATCTGTGATTATTTTTGAATTTAGCAAAGAATATCATATGCAGGATATGCCAATCCATTTGCAATTATCTCGAAGTCAGTGAGGTTTTATGACTACTTTAAATAATTACTAGATGAACTCATTTTAATTATCAGCAAAAGAAGCTCCTTGTTGGAGGCAGAAAATAATTAAACAGTGACTTGAAACTTTTGTGGTTACTGGCAGCACTATCTGGAAGTTTGAAGTCATTTTGAAATCATGGCACTAGGAGATTTTATTAAGGGCAGAGAATGAGATAATGTATTCAAATAGTAATTAAACATATTACTTCTTAGCATCTGTTCACATGATGAAGGAGTTTGCATTGTCATAACTCAATTACTCTGTGTTGTCCCTATGACCAGCATAAATAATGTACATCTTCCATCTAATACTCTTCCAGTCAAAGTAGACGTCTGTCCTGACATCTGTAATCTTTACCTGAGTGATGGGTGAGAAGGACCAGTATATAATTTCCACCCTGTTATTCTCTCATTGTTCTCTTTCTACAATCAATTTGGAATCCTGAAACCTCACACAACTGAACTAAATAGCTTTCCAAAGCTGACGAGTCCTGGTCTTTTAAATTCAGTAACTGCACACTAGATAGAAGCTGTAAGTAATAAATTTCTCTTTGTGACTCTTCTTGACAACAAGAAAAAAAACACTAATTTAACTTCTCTGGTTGAACTTGAACCAAGGCTTGAAAAATGAAGATAGTGAGGTAAGCAATAATAGCTTGAGTCTGAAACTCTGCAATGGTATTTTAATTTTGCAGAAATGACTGAAACAATATATTCTATTTTTTGAATTATAAAAATGACGGAGAAAACTGATTCTAAAGTTAAAATACTTCTTTGAATTTCACTTTAATTGGAATCAGACTAAATACAGAGAAAGACAGAAGACATGGAGAAGTTGGAAAGGAGTAATTCTAACTTTATGAAAGCTCTTCTTGCAACTAAGTTGTAGGATATTGCCAATATTTCAATCTGTTGTGAGAGGGATAGGGCAAGAGTAGCAAAGTAAATAGGCTGAGTCCTTAATGATTTTTCAAGCCTTGGTTCAAGTTCAACCAGAGAAGCTAAATTAGTGTTTTTTTCTTGTTGTCAGGAAGAGTCACAAAGAGAAATTTATTACTTACAGCCTCTATATAGTGTGCAGTTACTGAATTCAAAAGACCAAGACTCGTCAGTCTTGGAAAGCTATTTAGTTCAGTTGTGTGAGGTTTTAGGAATCCAAATTGATTGTAGAAAAAGAACAATGAGAGAATAACAGGGTGGAAATTATATATTTTAAAGGAATTTGCATTAGTATGTATGCAATACAGTATCCCCATCATACAGAGTAATAAAAAGCGAGTGTCTCTTTGCTGTTTCTTTTATGCCTCCCTTGAATATTTTAAAAGGCTTGAGGGAGGTTCAACTCCCATTATACCTAAATTAAAATCCTAGTCTAGGAAAAAAGGCAGAAAGTTTAGTTTTCAAAGTCATCAAGACATAGAGTTCCTGCCAGAAAAAAGCCCAGAGCTCAGACTGGCTCAGTTAGCAGTGGGCTGCAGCTTCAGAGCCTTGGGCAGCTGCGTTCTGTGGTTGCTGATTCCTCACTGCTGAGCAGGATGTGCCATAAAAAGGGGCACAGGGATGGGCAGGCAGAATAAAGGGGAAATGTTATTCAGAAGCAAAAATCTAACTAAATATAAATTGCAAAACTACTGTAAGTAATGGCCTACCGCGTGGCTTTCTCTCAAAGGTATTGAGACATAATCAGAAAACAGGAGTGGTTCATTAAAAACATTTTTTTTAAAAAAATTTTATTTGTTTCTAAGGATTAAATAAAATATGCACCTCTTTAAGATACATTATTTCCCCTCTAAGGGTGTATTGGTTGGATCCTGTGTCCCCCCAAGGACTCATGCAATTTGGATAGAACTGACTCTGGCGCTTGTGATTGGTTTGTTGTCTAGCGCTGGGATTGGCAATGTGAGTGTTGCACCCACCCAGGGGTGGAGCTGATATACAGTGTAAGGAAGGCACGTCTTCCTTCCTCTCTTTTTGTGCCAATTAGCCTTGCTGTTTGGTGGCCACCTTGAATGGCTGCCCCACCATGCCATGCTGCCTTGGAGCCAACTTAGTATGGACCAGAAATCCCTGAGAACTGTAAGAAATAAACTTTTCCTTCCCTAATTTTGGGCATCAGGTATTTTGTCTCAGCAATGAGTAAAAAGTAACTAAGACAAAATTTGGTATGGGGAGTAGGGTCATTGCTGTGACTAAACCTGACCATGTGGTTCAAGAGCCTTTAGGAATGGCTTGTGGGAAGAGTTTGGAAAGGTTTGGAGATGTCACCTGAAAGAGCGGCACTGGAACAGCTTAGGTTGTTCTGTATGGGAGATTCTGGTCAGAGCTCAGGAGATCAAAAGGCTGATAGAAAGCCTGCTGGTAAAGACCAGGCTCGGGAGGTTTCTGCTGGGAAGAAGGACTGCATTGGTTGTTGGAGTCCACACAATGTGTGTTTCAGCTTGGCAGGAAGTTTGTCTGCATTCTGCTTGTGCCCAGAGACTTTGCCTGAGACTGAGATTAAAGGTGATGGATCGATTATTCTGGAGAAAGAAATTTCAAAGCAGCAGAATGCTGAAACAGTGGGCTGGCTATTGTAGGGGGCTCTTAGCCAGATTTATGTTGGGGATCAAGAGCAAAAAGCCCAGCATGGTGATTTAAAACCTTGTGAGTTTGGCCAGAAAGTTGTGGACTCTAAAGACAGAGCTGAGACCTCAATTGCTGAGAAGGAACAAAGAAATAAAAAAGATGGCCTGGGGGCATTCCGGGAAGCAGCCAGCCTCCACCCTTTGCAGCCTCAGGCCAGTAAAGGTGAAAGAGTTTGCTCAGAAGGAAAAGTTGTAGAGCACCATGTTCCAGAGTGGTGACAGAGGACACAGGAGGTTTCAAAGTGGTGGTGGCCGCATGATGTTTCAAAATGGCAGCATCCACACCAGATTCCAGAATGGTGGTGGCATAAAGAAGCTGTTACTCACAATCAGGTTCAGAGAGCTCAGCGATCCAGACACTCAACCCCTACAGTCAAGAGAGTGGAAAGCCTGGCCACTGCTCCAGCTGGCAGTGGACCTTGGTGGCATCCATGTGGTGCTGGTTTTAGGTGCAAGGAAAATGTACAGATTCTAAGGCTAAGGCAGCTTCCACCCTGCCTGCAGAGAGCAATGTGTAAGGGTGAAGCCAAGGAACATGGATCATCCAAGGAAAACTATGGAAGTTAAAACCCCTGGAGGTGCTGTGGGGGTGAGATCACGCAAGCCTTTTGGAGCTTGCAACCAGATTGCTTCAGATACTGAACAGAGAACTCCAGGACTTAATGTTTGCCCTGCTGGATTTTGGACTTGCTTTGGTTCCAATGCTTTGTATTCGCCTGTTTGTAACTTTTGGGATGGTAATGTCTATCTTGTGCCTCTATATGTTGGAAGTGTTTAACCTCGTTTTCATTTATACAGGGGGTTGCAGTTCAGAGTTTGCCTTAGATCTCAAAGGAGATTTGGGACTTGAACTTTTCAGCAATGCTTGAAACTGTTAGGACTTTGGTAACTCTTGGAGATGGACTAAATGTTTTGTGTATAAAGGATATACATGAGTCCTTGCGGGACTAGGGGTGGGATGTGTTGGTTGGATCCTGTGTCCCCCCCCCCCCCGCAAGGACTCATGTAATTTGGATGGGACAGGGTCTGGCATTTGTGATTGGTTTGTTGTCTAGCACTGGGGTTGACAATGTGAGTGGTGCACTTACCCAGGGGCGGAGCTGACGTACAGTGTAAGGAAGGCGTGTCTTCCTCCCTCTCTTGCTCTCTCTTTTTGTGCCAGTTTGCCTTGTTTGGCAGTCGCCACAAATGGCTGCCCTGCCATGCCATGCTGAGTTGGAGCCAACTGAGTATGGACCAGAAACCCCTGAGAACTGTAAGAAATAAACCTTTCCTTCCCTAATTTTGGGTGTCAGGTATTTTATCTCATCAATGAGTGAAAAGTAACTAAGACAAAGGGCATCCATATATTAATTTATGTGTGCAATTACAATGAGTGATCACAATTTAATTTATTATTATCAGTGTACTCAATAAAAATGTTTCTATCTTATGCTTGGCAGTAAAAATGGACCCTTTCTAATACTGGGCATGACATTAGTAGAGACATTCTGACATGATGAATAGCTACTTCCTTTAAAATTACCTTTTTAGTAAAATTTCTAATTGTAATTATAGTGTACAACCAAGAAGCCTAAGTATTATGTTTGTCACTCAAGTTAGTGTGAGGTGTGTGTTTCTATTGTTTTAATTACTAGAGTATGTTATTCATTTATGGAGGAAATAAAATCAAATAAAGATTTGTTGACATTTCCCTTACACCTATACAAAGTTACCACAGACAAGACAGCTAATTTGCCTTCCGGGGGACTGTGCAACCGGCATGGATTCCTGGAAGAGAATGAAAATAGACCCCTCAGGGACCCACCACACTGAGCCTGAACAGCACTGGTGCACGGGCTTAGAACCAAGGACAAACCGCCCCGCCCCACCCGGTAAGCAACCTGCTGGTTCAGAGGTCTGGCTAAATTGATGCCAACTAAGGAACATTAAGCAGCTAAATGCTAGTATTGTTACGTTGATTTTGCAGGCCTGGGGTCAGCAACCTGAGCATCTCTTTGGAGGATGACAGTGGGCAATGTAGCAAATATGAGGGATTCTTTTCTGTCTTGTCTTCGGGGCCCAGTGTGGTTCTCATTGTTTTGCTTTACACTATTATTTTTTCTTTCTTTCTTTCTTTCTTTCTTTCTTTCTTTCTTTCTTTCTTTTTTTTTTTTTTTTTTTTTTTTTTTTTTT
>RJWM01016266.1:0-28019 GCA_004363535.1 Dasyprocta punctata | reverse complement strand
CTGAAGTTCTGTACCAGTTCTGTTGCTTTGCTTTGATTGACTTTGTTTTGTTATGTTCTGTTGGATTTTACTATCTTAAAAAAAAAATGTTACCACAAGAGTGCTTCAAAAGGAGTGTGTCTTCATTCCTAAAGACTGCTAAAACAACTTAGAATGATAGAATTTATTATCAAATCCAAGTCCAAGTTTAAGCTGACTCAATGCTGGTGGGAGCCCCTTCCTTTTGTACCCTCCCATGGTGGGAGGAGCCAGCTCGCTTTGCAAGGGCTCCTTTAGAAAGGCACTAAACCCATGTGGGAAGGCTTTGCTCTCACTTCCTCAAAGCCCCATCTTCTAGGAGCATTGCAGTGGGGTTTGTATTTTAATCTGACCCTTTATCTTCTCCAAGAAAAGTGATAGTCTTCTTTAGACTTATAGACCTTCAAAGGATAGATTTTGAAGCAGTATTCCCCGGCCTGAAGAATGCAGGCAGAGGGAAGACTTTCTTTACAGGGAAGGAGGAAGCAGTGGACCTGACCACAGAAGTCTTCCTCTTCCCACTACCAGGAAAAGACCTGAGGGCCAGCAGCAGTGCCCAGGTCTTGACTTTATCCAGTCACACATAGCTCTCAGTATCTCTAAGGCAAAATACAGACTTGAACTCTTCAACTCCATAGGGCCTGTGGAAGAAAATACTTTCTTCATGAAACATCCAGGGTTGTCTTTGGCTAGTTCTGTGGCATCACTAAACACAACACTTTGGAGTGAGTGCAGAAGCAAAGGAAAGGGAATCAACTCCTAGAACAGAAATTTTGAATATTCCTCCTGGTTGGCTCAAAACGGACTGGGTGCAAAGTAGTAAAATAAAGGAGATGAAGTGTGTCTTACCCTTCATTTTGAAGTATAAACAACTTCAGCTGTGCGAATGTGATAATGACCACAAAGGCCAAATATTGCACAGTTCTCTCCGTGCTACTGCTGGCCTTTCTTTTTATGTCCTTTCCCCCTCCATCTTTCAGGCCATGATGCATTGGTAAAACTTACACTGGACAATATTAAGCAGGCCAAGAAGGCTTACCCAAGGCATCACAGAGCCAAGAGGGCATAGCTCATCGTGTGCTCAGCGACTTGGAGACAAGGGACGGAAAACAATGTGAGCTGAGGCGGGCAGGATTCTAGGTTGTCGTGCTTGTTCAGTGACCTCACACACTAGGAAATATGCTTCATGACAGGAGGAAGATTTTCGACTTGGAACTGGGTGCCCACTAAAGCGAGGTGTCTGCCTTTCTAAAGACTGGGTAATGGGTTAGCATTTTCATGATTGTGTTTCAAAGGAATGGCTCCCAGGTCTCTGAGGAAGACGGTTTTGGGTTGTACAACTGGGAAGAATTCGGCTAAGGATTTTCACCTCAAAGAAGCAAGAAAAAGATTTACAGTTACAAGTTTTCTAAAATACATTCTCTAAGAGAGGAAGATCAGGTGCCTGAGATGCCTGCCTAAACAGTGCATTAAGCTGAGGGAATGGAAAGCCACCTTGGTCAGTGTGCAAAATTAAATACCACAAGATTAAGTTATATTTTACACACCTGACCTGCTTGATCAAAATTACCATTTTTACATTTAATGTGAAATCATGATATTTAAAGGTGTTTCTCATTCCCCAATTTTCTGAAAGAGACTACAATAAAAAGAAATAACATTTTAAAAGCAGGTAAAACACACACAGCCTTTATAGATTCCAAGGCCCGAATGACCAAGATTGCAGACAATGGCATTTAATAAGGCATGGACCAGTGCTCACAAGTAATTAAAAAGGAATTGCAACACTTAATTGTGTCTCTTAAAGAACATTAGAGTAGATTCAATTCATTACACCCAAAATTACTTCTCAAAACCTCTTTTCTTTTTGTCCCATTCCCAGTCACCTTACTGGTCCAAGGCCATTCAATCACAAATTCCACAAAATCCTGATACTTGTCCAACTCCAAAGTTTTATTGTTTTTCCCTCATCATTGTCCAAGGCTGCAAAAAATAACTGTCTGTCTGTCTATCTCTCTCTCAACGGTGAATATCAATTTCTTTTAGACTAATCTGTCAAATCAGATGAGACTGTTATGTAGGTGATGCCAAAATTTCCATTAAAGTTTCTACTCTTTATAATACTGTTTACTAATGACCCACTGATATGTTTCAAGATGAAATAAGCCAATTCATTTTGCTTTGTTTTCTAGGAGATTAAGTGAAATAAATTTGTGGAGACTGTACTTAAATATAAGCCTTCTCATTTGTGTTATAAATGTAGAAAATATTATGTCCTCTTATATAGTTGAAGGCAAGATATGTGCTATATTTTGGAATCCTAGTGTACAGTTTAGTAAATAAAACATAGAACATGAAACAGTCTTTATGAGAAAACCTCTATTGTTCATAGCACATGGTAAATTATTTTACACATCTTTCAAAAATGATTGAATGAATAAAATATTATAGTAATATTATAATCACACCTTTAATTGCATTTCATAACATTTCTTCCTATGTTTTATGTATTAGATGACACATTAAGTTCTAAAACAATAGAGGATTATGACCCAGTTTATAACTGGGCAGGGTATGGGACCACACAGGCAGGGATCACAGGAAGGAAGATGAGCATGGGGTAGCCACTTACAACAGAATAAGGGAGTTCAAACTGTGTAGGCAAAGGTATGCATCGTGACCAGAATTTCATTTGAGCAGAGCCCACCGCAGCGGTGATTCTAAACTGGAAGTCTGGAGGGGAGAAGCACAATAAACAGGGATAACAGGCTCAGAAAGGAGAACAAATTCCCTCACATAAGGTAGTTTAAGCAACAAATATAATAAACATTTAGAATTAGCATTTAATTTGCTCCTCCCCACCCTGTACTTCTATAATGTAGAGGAGTTTATTGAAGTAGGTTTTGAAGGCAATTAGCACTTTTCTGTATTTTAAAAGCACATTCTTATTATGACAAGGCTTATTTTCAACTATTTGTCCCAAGAGATTTATTTTGAGCGTTAAGCGCTCACTGTTCTCGCTTAGCCTCTTTAGCATGAAATCATTAAGTAACTGACGCAGTAATGTGTAATGCAGCAGTGTCATGGCCTGCATGCATGGCTTCTGCTGCCTTTGGGTCACTGTCACACAGCAAGCTTTCCTGATCCTACAGAAAAGTATTCAAAGCTGGACTCAGGATCAGCAGCAAGAGCCTTGCCTGAGAACCTGCTACAAATGCAAATCCTCTGATCAATCTTACACTTGCAGAAAGAAAAATTCTTTTTCAGATGATTTGCAGACATACTGACTGAAAATTACCTGGAAATAAGAACCCTCTTTCTTTGGAGAAGGGGTGAGGTACCCAGTTCAGCGTTAGGTTCCCAGGTGGAATCTATAGAGTTTCCATGCGGCAGTCTCTAAGAGACTGAAATAAGGGGCTACCTCAGTGACAGCAATGAGAACTACAGCACAAGTCTGGGATCAGTGTCATGCAGGTTGTAAGTGGCACCCGTATTTTATTTGTGGGTAGTGTTATTTGGTAAGAACTTGCAGGAAAGAAAAGAAGAAATAGATCCTAGAGTGCAGGAGAACACGTTTAGAAATGATTACTTGGACCTGATACAATGAAAGAAAGCAAATAAACAAAAAATAATATTGCGGTGAGAAAGCAGAACGCTCAGGCAGCATTAACCCCAAGAAGAGATGGTTCAGTTACCTCAAATCTCATGGGCAAGTCAGGCTGCAGAAGACAGCCTTGACTTTCGGAATCACTAGAATGGATGGTTTTCGCTGTTAGAACTTTCACTAGGCATTAGAGGTGAAAATTTGTTGTCATGGATTGAGGAGTAACTGGGAAATAGAAAGTAAAAGTAATGAGTATTGATCATTTTAATAGTGAAGGGAAATAACAAATAGGATAATAGAGGAATCAAAGTGTTCTCTTTAGGATGGGGAAACGTTAATGCATGAGATGTTGGCAAACATGGGATGAAGGGGAGCAAACTAGACAAAAAGGGAAACATACAGCTGCCCGTGAAGAGGAAAACCAAGGAGTAGCAAGAGCAGCAGAAGGAAGGGAGCATCAAACATGAAAGAAGTTCAGTAAATTAAAGAGTATCGGTATTAAAGTGTTTCTCATATTAGTATAATTATGACTTCATAATTTGTTTTAAATTCTTATTAATAATTAAAGACAAGATACTTTAGCATTTTTAAACATATTCCAATGTGCTTTTAAAATAACTTTGAAACATACAAAAATCTGAGAATGACACTACAGAATAGTAAGTAGCACTAGCTCTTTAAGTCTAAAATTTATATCAAACTTGGAAATGAAAATACAGTCTTAAGAAAAAAAAATCTCTGAGCCCAGCATAACTGAATTTGATTTGACAATAATAGTTTGAAATCCAATTTTGGATGAATCCCTTACGCAAAGCACTTACTATGATTTAATTATGTTTTGCTCTTACTGTCTCCCCTCACTTTTATTTTTTATTTTTTCGTAGCTTATTTCTCCTTTGCCTACAAGTGATTATCACACTATTTTATTAAAAAACGTATCAACTCACTGATTAATTATTAAAGACTCCACATACACTTCGTGAATTTTAAGACATTATAATACACAAAGTATCAGAAAACATGTGCTGTATCATTTATGAAAAATTTAACTGTGCATTATTTTTATCACAGACATATCATTCTTACACATTCTCTGCTAGGAATATGTACAACGATAAAACTTGTTATGTGTATTATTTCTACAAATAAATCAAAGTTGATGTAGAAATAGGTATAAATATAAACTCAGGTATAGTATTTATATTTTATGTGGTGGCATTACACTTCTCTTTTGTAGGCCTCTGGCACGATCATACATACTTCCTACCTCCCTTCCATTTGTGTGGGGCACCGTAGATATTTTTAGTCAATGAATGCGACTGGAAGTAGTACGTACCCTTTTGAAGGATGAACAATGAGGTGCTGGTGGGATAATTTCCAGAGCTCCCTTTTCTCCCTGATACAGAGGTTGGCAGTGGCCCATCGGCTCGGTCCCACGGGAGGAAAATGGAGGAACGCAGTCCCGTGAGCCTGTGATGATCTCATCTCATAGACAAGGATGAACTTGGTGTGTTAAACCTCTAAGATCTGGAGATATGTCCAAACAATGAAAGTTAGTGCACCGTGGCCAGTTCAATGACCAAGCTTTTGAAAAATTTGTTAATGGGAGCAGTTGATGGTGTTGCCACACAAAATGGTGTCCAATTAAAGAATCGTTCACTTAAAATTTTTATCAGCTTAGTGGGAATGAAAACCAAGAGATTTTCTCTTATTATTCATAGTTTATTTCATCTGAGTGTCACTTTTCTAGTTTAAAACTATGTACGATGACATTTAGGTTTTCAATGAACTTCCATGTCTTATTTTTGGCAAGATATTTTAGTAAGCTCAGGCTGTTTACTTCTATTAGCTCTTTGTAAAGTCACAAAATCATTGTATCATAGTTGATTATTTTTTTGTGTGTGATTCATTATTTTAAAGATAAAAATCTGAATTTCTTGAAGAAAGGACTGTTTTCCTTGGATCAATTATTATTTAAAGATAAGTAACTTTTGTCTTTTCTGTACTAGCTGTGCACAGTTACCCAGGTAACTAAAACAGTTATTCTTCAATTAGGACGGAATTATAGCAGACAGAGCTCAGGTCTGTCTTTCTTGAGTACGAAGTCAGATCCTTTATTTGCCAATTATGTGATCCTGTGCAATTCCTTAACCTTATTAACATACAGTCCTTCTCATTAATAAAATAATAACAAGAAGTACATATCTCCATGTATTATCATGAGAATTAATTTTGACAAAATGGATAGAATACTTAATATTAACAATACTATGCTATAGTCTCTCTCTCTCTCTCTCTCTCTCTCTCTCTCTCTCTCTCTGTCTGCCTGTCTCTCTGTCTCTCTGTCTCTCTCCACTGCCCCCAGCAGGACACTTATGCAATATGAAGTGAACAAGTTTATACTACTTTATTTAGCTCTGTCGTTAATGAGTGAACCTGTGAGATGTTAATACTAACACATAGAACATTTAACAAGTTATGGATTCATAGACAATTGAATAAAAAAATTTGTGAATAACCATTCTGTCTTAGATGCAAATCTGGCTATTGTCCTACAAAACAATAAATGATAAACTTTGAGGGTTTTTTTCAATAACAGAAAGTGTATGTATTTCATTTTGATAAAAAAGTGTAGGACTGTCAAGCATGAATTTTAAGAAATTTGCATAACTTTAGGGCACATTAATGTGCTGCTGCCCGGCACTGCTGCTTCTCTATTCTAAGCATTTCAACACGCTACAGACAACTTCCAGGTGACTGCATATTTGTCTGTGAGCCCAAGGACTTTTAAAAGCTTCTTTCATACAAGTAAGAGGAAAGATTGTGGGCAATGAGTGCCCTGCCTGCCTGCCTGCCTGCCTTCCGCCGTCTCCCCCAAGCCATCAGGAAATCCGCTCTCCATCCCTTCCAGTCCCCCTCCAGATTAGGTCTTATTTCCCAATGGCTACCTTCCAAACATGTTCACATCTGCGATTTATTGTGCTGCTCATTTTTCGCTCAGTCTGCCTGTGATCTCTGCAGAGAGCATGCATGCTTTACTCAACACCGCATGCAAGTTGGAAATTTACCCACAATAGGTGATGAACAAAGAGGACTTCAGTGTAGCTCAAAAAATACAGGAGAAGAAATCGTAGCAAACATAAAAATCGTACTTTCAACTTGTCAGACTGCCTGAAGAAAACCATAGACAAATTCTCATTGCATATATTTCTTCAAAAAATACAAAGAAAACACATTGTAAATTTATATGTTTTTAAGCAGCAACTGCCTTTCAACACCTTAGAAACAGTAGCGTGCATGTGAGCTGTCATCTAGTGCGTTTCCATGTATAAACTAATCGCAACATTTATGAAAGCTTACATCATGTATATTTATTGAAGTCATTTGTTAAAGAGCTGTAAGAAGCCATATGATTTAAAAATGTCTTTTCTTTAAAAATTGAAGTCAGTAAAAGCAAAATATCTCTCCACAAGATTACAAAATCTCTATGTATAGGGCCTCTTCTTTATTTTAGTTCCATAACTTATGTGATTTAAGGGTATGTAGTCCCTAGCTATTTTATTCATTATGTTAAATACTGTAAAAGAATTCATTTGCTTATACGTTGCCTTGCTAAAATAAATGACAATACCCAAGAAGCATGGTAAAGTTTATGTTTGAATATATTTGAATTCTGTTACTATGGGAAAAGAAGCACAATGTAATTATTTTTAATAATTATTCCTCTGAAACCTGCTGCTGTATACACACAGTAAAATAATGAAAGAAATCAGATGTGTTTGCTCAGATCAGGTTTTACATTGCATTATTACTGACTGCGGCAATATTTGATAGGGTTTTGTTGGTGACAACTTTTTAAAGTAAGTTTCAAGATATTCAGTATGATGTTACAAATTTTCTCTAATGATTTGTCTGTTTTACATATTTTCTGTTGTTAGTTTATACGCGTCCTGTGGGGAATTTTTTATGACTGCACCACAAGGGAGGGTTAAAATGGTAGTACCAATAACTTCTCAATTCATATTATACATTAGACATTTTAAATGAAATATTTTTAATAAACTGGGACATTTTGTGGGAATCAAATATTGATGTGTTGATAATAGTAGATTTTGAGTAGAAAAGGTTCATATGTATATTTTTAGGTGTGAAACTTACATATTTTATCACAACAAAATAATATGAAGTGAAATCAAAGACCAATCTTAACGCAATTCGCAAGGTCGTTTCTCCTAGGTATTAAAGTCCAAGAAAAGCACATAGTTGCATATTTCCTAGTGCTTCTAAGGGTGTTTGTGTGCTGCGGTTACCCTTGTTCCTTCTTCTTTAGGGGAGAAGGGGCTGCGGGCTACCATTGATTGAATGGTAAGGTCTTTGATGGATCGAATTTTTTTCACATTTCTAATTTAGAAGGTAAAACTTTCCATCACTGTTTAAGCTAAAAATTATGACTGAGATAATAGAGGTTTGACTCCTGTGCAAGTTAAAGAGGAAAAAGTTGCTGTTCAAATGTCAAGACATCTTGTAGCCCAAGATGATTAAAACTAAACTGTTTGCTATATGAATCCCCAGGTGCAGCTATATCTCAGCTTTGGTGACATTCAGCCAGTGACTTCTCATAGCTTGTTAATAATGTATAGCTGCATCCCTGTATAAATTTGCAATGACAGAAGTGGCCGTTTGGAGTGGAGCAGTTAATGAGATTTATTCTTGACAGACAATGCAGAGTTGAAAAGTATTTCTAAAAAAAATCAAGACTGATGACAAACAAATCATGTATTTAAGCTGAGCATAGTGGCACATGTCTATAATCCCAGCACTTAGAGAGGCTGAGGCAGGAGGATCACAATTCCAAGGCCAGTAATGATTATTTAACAACTAACAACAACTTAATTTCTCAGGTGTTTTAGCTGAAATCACTGAACTTTATCATAATTTCTCAGGTGTTTTAGCTGAAATCACAGAACTTTATCAAGCTTTTTTTTGTATTTTTATTCAACATAGCTTTTATTTGTCTTACATAAATCGCATTTCTGGATATTTTCTAACCATTGACCTATTCAGTTCTATATAATTCATTTAAGCTTCTCATTATTAGTAAGATTAACCATGGGTTTATGTAATTACATGTTTTTGCCCTTCTTACCTGCTGGAAAGCACTAACATGTATTTTAAGCATATATTTGGATTTGCCTATAGTCTTAAATGAATTTTGAATGAATGAACAAGCATTAATATGTGCAGATACACACACTGTTTGCAAAACTAAAAGCCTTTATTGTTAGACAATAAATTAATCTTTTGCAAGAAGAATTCAGTGCATAATCAGAATAGTCAATATCAACCTCCCATTAATTACTTTGTTCTAGTAGAAATGGAGAACTAATTTTCCACTCGTGTCTATTTCTAATATTTGAACCTCAAAACCTAAGACCATGCACAATAATGCATCGATTATTAAACTTCACAGAGTAGATATGAAGACACTGAATTATTAAATAAAGTATGAGAAATGAAATGACCTACTGAATTATTCAATTTTTATTTAACATATATAATAAGACTACAAATAACTCCCAGCTTTTACTAATTTATTTGGAGAAGGTCATCCACTTTCTGAGATTACTATTGCATTTATTTCTCTATGAGTGTGATACAAATTTATTATGAAAATGTCAAAATTAAGAGTGTGAAACAAACTAAACAGCTGAATCACGTGAAATTGCCATGTTTATAAATCAAACATTGTCAAATACTAAGAATTTCACTTGAATCTACCTAAATAGATTCCTCATGGAAGAGAAAGTTGCTATTAAATTTTGCTGTTTTTCCATCCACACGAGAGAATGACTATACGTACTAATTTTTGGCTGCCATAGCAAAGAATCAGAAATTGGGTGGTTTAAACAACAGAAATATATGGTGTCGACATCATGGTGCTATCGTGAAATAAAGACATTTCCAGAACAGATGGGTCCCGGGGACTGTGAGGAAAGGTCCCTGCCTCCTTCATAGTCCCGGGAAGCCTTCCGGGTTTCTTGGGTTGGGGGGGTCCTCTGCCTTCGGGTACTCTACTGCTCACGTCTGTTTTTGAGACATTTTCATAAAGACCAGACTCATATCTGGTTAAAGCCAACTTTAATGACCTCGAATTAGCAACTTCTACAAAACGTGCTTCCAAATAAGGTTCCCTCCTGACATACGGGATTTGGAACCTCAACTACCTCTTCTGAGAGACGCAGCTCAGTTTTTAACATTGTACAACACAAAAGTAGACGGAGGAATGTAAAACACACGAACACACGAGGCCACGGGCTTCTGCACCGTTCTTCAGTAGGCCGCACACAGTAGGCCGCACGCAGCAGGCCGCACACAGTAGCCTGCACACAGTAGGCCGCACACAGTAGCCTGCACACAGCAGGCCGCACGCAGCAGGCCGCACGCAGTAGGCCGCACACAGTAGCCTGCACGCAGCAGGCCGCACACAGTAGCCTGCACACAGCACGCCGCACACAGTAGGCCGCACACAGTAGGCCGCACACAGTAGCCTGCACGCAGCAGGCCGCACACAGTAGCCTGTACACAGCACGCCGCACACAGTAGGCCGCACACAGTAGGCCGCACACAGTAGCCTGCATGCAGCACGCCGCACACAGTAGCCTGCACACAGCACGCCGCACACAGTAGCCTGCACACAGTAGGCTGCACACAGCAGGCCGCACACAGTAGGCTGCACGCAGATGCTGCACACAGGGGCGCAGTGACGGACTGTGCTGTGTTCTGCTTACCTGTCGGTTATGAGAAGACATACATTGTTAGGTTTTGTTTTGGCATGGGTGGAGAAGCAAGGGCAGAACGGGGAAAAGAAGGAAAAATCATTGCAGACACGGGAAGGCTACAGAAGAGCACAAGCTCCCTCCGAGGCAGACAGAGAAGCGGCGGGCTTTTATTGGGTTTGACGCGGGGTGGAGTTTGAAGGGGCGGGCAGAGTGACGTATGGACAGCTGATTGGGGGAATGTTGGCGCACGCGTGTATAGCGGGCCGTTCAATTTACGCTTGGCAGCAGCAGGCGGAAGTCAGTACTGAAGGGACAGGGGGTGCCGCTGGGGCCCGGCCCATGGTGGGCAGGCGCCGTACTGAGTTTCATAAGGGTGGAACCCACCATAAGTGATTTAGAATTATTTGATATCATAACTGAGACTTCCATGACTCATCCTAGCCTATGCTTAATGCATAACAATTCATCACTAATTGGGGAGTTTCAAACAACAGAAGTTTATTATCTCGAGCCCCTGAGCCATACCCCACCCCCAGGATGCTGAACTTAAAACATCAGAGTGCACAGTGTCTCCCCCAGGGCCGGGGCCTCCTGGAAGCTCGCTGGTTGGCGGCAGAGCTCGGGTCCTCGTGGTTGTAGGACTGTGGGTTCCAAGTGCTGTGGGTGAAAGAACTCTTTCTGCTCCCAGCTGCGCCCTGGGCCCCACTAGTGTCCGCGCTGGGCGCCAGCACGCTGTGCTCTGCAAGCAGCCGGGAAGGGGCTCTGCGGCCCTGCGGCCTGGGTCCGGGGAGCCGGCTTCCCGGCGGAGGTGCGGTGGGCGTGGTCCCGCCTCCTGCTCTCCAGTAACATGATCACAAAGCACTAGTTCACCACAGGCACGGGCTTCCGCTGCACTCCAGGGAATGAGACTGCGTAAAACCGTGGATCGCCTTAGAATTTTGCAAAGAAAAATTTTCTTATTCTTCTGTCTTCTCCCTTCTGAGTACTACACCTCCCACACCTCTGGTATGGGATTTGAACCCAGTTCTCTTCCAGTGAGCTACATCTTCAGACCTTTTTTTTTTTTTTTTTGCGTGTGCGTGTGTGTGTGTGGCTGAGTCATTACCTCTTTAAATGTACCAGGATTGGATTACCAGACTTGCAATCCTCCTGCCTCAGCCTCCCAGAGAGCTTGAGCCACTGCGTCCAGGAAAGGGTACATTTGATAGAATAAAGACTGGGCAGGAAAATCATCTTTTCAAAATAAATGCCCAATTTTATAAGTTTTAAAAACACTGCAGAAGTAGACCAGAACACTTAACATGCCTGTATGGCACTGGGTCTCAAGTAACAGAATCTTATGCCCCATTAAACAACAGCCTGAACAAAAACACAAAAGATAGATAATAAGATAAAAACACAACAAAACAGTAGCATCTTGTTTTATTTAAATTAAAAGTTACTAAATTAGTTTCAATATTTGGTAGTATTTTTTTCTTTTGTGATATTCATAACCTTACCCATTCTGTTCTTTCTATTACCCTCCTTGATATGTACAAACTGAGGTTGTTAACATTGTTGAAACTTTCTCTGATTCATATACTTTTTTCATTTGACTAGCAGTTTTTTTCTGTTTTACCTTGTTTTCATTGTCCCTGTCTGATTATCTTCATTAATCTGTTTTCTAATCTAATAGTTGATTTTTAAATTATTTAGGAAACACAAAATTTAAATTGTACATACAATATATGGCTTTGTTCTTAATATAAACAACACAGGTAATACAGAATCATAGACTGTAAAATATCTTTAAATGTCTTATCATCTTTTCTCTGCAAAACATACAGTCCCCTTACAAAAGAAATGTGTGGACATTGAGAGAGTTTCTTGTAAATATGTCAGTATTTCTTATGAGCAAGAATATTCAATTATATAAACAGGGTAATTTGTAAAAATCGGGGTAGTAAACAGTATGTTATTTTGACCTAATCCACAATCTTTATTCAAATCTTATTAAATATCCTAGTAAAATTATTTTTAGCAATTCTTTCATTCTTGCATTTCCCTTCAATGTTATAATCTTAGGTTGTACTTATTAGGTATATCTTCTAAACAGTTCATCAGCATTACTTTTTCTTTTATGATCATTACTTTTGGATGAAGGTAAGCTATTTTGCTAATAGAGTTTTCCTCAATTTTAGTTTATCTGACATTTTCACATATTTTGACTCAGATTCTGTGCTCTTGGGAGAAACGTGATAAATTATTATCAACCAATTTTTAAGTACCATAAAATACTGTGCTTTATCTTATAGACTGTGATTGTTTTAACATATGTCCTCAATTATTTCATAATTCTCCCCCAAAAAGTGAATATGTGTCCCTACCCTTAGACTCAGACAGGATTTTGTGATTGCCTGAACCAGTGGAATTGAGCAGAAGTGGTACTGCCCTGTTAGGTTGAAAAACGTCTTCCATTTTTTTTCATTTTTCCCAAATACCTTGGGCTTTGCTGCCATGCCAGAAGTGCAAACACCACGAACCCACTGTGAGGTGGACAGACGGACTAAGGTGGCCAAAGGCAGGACAGAGGGCCCAGCAGCTCCATCCACTAATAGTCATCTTTGTCCCCTGGCGCCATGTCAGTGGGGCTCATCTGGCTGTACCTGAATTACAGATTACATATGTTCCTTAGCTGGACAGCAGATATGTACACAAAATAAATGAACTGATCAACCATTTTAGCTTAACTGGCTATAAAATGCTTATTATTGCCCTTTAATTCAAAGAGTGATTGGGAAAACATTTTTTCTATAGGAACATTTTTTTTTAATCTTTTCTTTAGTTATGCAGGCACACAGATGTTCCATAAACTCACTGACATCAGCTCTAGTTTAAGTAAAATCTTTCCCTTCTCCAGGCAGTCAGTAAAACCACTGTGTCTGTAAAAAATAACAAATGTCATTGTTGTAGTCAGGGGTTGCAAGGAGAACAATCACACACAGGACAGAATTTATAGTATTGTTTTAAACTGGTCACCCAGAGTTAATACTAGAAAGTGTGGGAAACCTGTCCACAACACTAAAGAGCTAGAAAATCCAGCTGAGGGCCTGGATCCCACAGCAAGGACCTGCATGAGTCCAGCTGAAGACCCAGAGCCTGTGACAATGCCTCCCACAAGTCCAACTGGAGGCCTAGAACCCACGACAGTGACTCATACAAAGCTGTTTTACGGATTTGTGCTGGGAAGGCCCAAAGGTCAGCAGTGGAAACTAGAAAGTCTATGCCAGCAGGATGAAGGAGCGATGTTAGTAGGTTAAGGGTTATGCACTGGGGCCAAGAAGCAACACTCAAAGTAAGGACCAGGGCTGCCCTGAAAGGCACCACAGCCATCCTCAGCGACAGCGAGGTCCCAAGCTCCTTCAGCCATGAGAACAGTTGAGTACCAGTCAGGAAGCCAGCGTGACAGGCTTCTCCTGGGACTAAACAGTACACACCTTCCCCTCCAGAGCCAGAAAATAATGTTCAACCCAAAGTGAACGACAGCCACTCTCAGCAACAAGGTCCTGAGCTCCTCCAATGATTACAGCCGAATTCATATCAGGGGAAGCCAGCATGACAAACTCCTCCAGGAGAACCAACGGCTCCAAACAGCAACACTTAGGAGAACCCACAACGCCTCGCTCTTCTTCTCCAGGTCTCCTTTTATGCTGGCAACTTTCCTCACGTGGGCCACCTACACTCAGCACCATGCTGATTTAATTCAACTGGTGTTAAATTGACCACCAATTTTTAATCCATAACAGACATCTTAGGTACAATCTCTTGGGAAAAAAAAATGATGTATGAAAAATAACAATACTTGAAGTTTTTGCTTTTTTAACTAAGTTTAACCTAATTAGGTACTTTCCTGATTGTGAGAACAATAAATATTTATCTTCAGAATACTTTAAAAGAGAAATGCCACAATCTTTTTATGACATGACAGTTAGTAGTATAATGTCATGAAATATTGCTTTATAATGAATTGCTGTGTGAATAAAATCTGTGTATTGGCATATGATTATTGCATAGTTTGTTAAACAATAATTTATGTATAGAGTACAGTGTTCATGATGAACGTAATGAACAATTCTAAAACAACATTGCCTTTATTATGTTAATAATCTTACCATTACAGTCCCATTCTAGAACAAATCAGTTCTCTTTCTCCCCGTTAGGTGTGTGTTACAGCTGGATGTGCCCCCAAAGCCTTGTGTGCTCAGACTGGGCTTTTAGGGTAGTAGGATTATGGGGCACTGCAGCGAGGTGGGTGTTGGGAGGAGGGGTCTGGATAAAAAGGCAGCTCTCTGGGACAGGTAAGCACAACGTATCTCTGTGCTTCCTGGTTGCCATGGGGGAAGCAGCTTTCCTCCTCCAAACCCTCTGCCATCCTTCCCTGCCTTGGAACCAGTCAGCTATGGACTAGAAACATAATCTGAACAAACCTCTCCTTTTCTAAATTGCTGGTGTCAGGCAACTAACACGGTGTGTACAGATTACATACACAGATATACATATATAACATGTATACTCTCATACATATATGCTTTTATTTTAAAATGATTTTTGATCTGAGAATATTATTTGAGAATGTTAAGTGTGGTGTTTCTCCCTAATAATACTGCTTCTATAGTTACGTATGATCTAGGAATAATATTTTGTCAAGATATACTTTACTAAAATTTAGTAAAGCAAATATCCTGAGTAATTTTCACATCTCACTTAACATGTTTTATAGTAAATTCCTTTGAATGGTCATATGATTGCTGGATTATATAAATATTACTGCTTAAAATCATAAATGTGTTATACAATAACTGGTAAATTGATATTTTTATTTTATATTTTACATCTTTATTGCTATCATCTTTGATGTTCCATACAGTAGACATTTTTCACCTTAAAAATTCTGTAATAACCTTTAGAAAGTAGGATAAACTATGCAATGTGTAGCGTTTCATCTTGTATTATTAACATTACTATGTGTACAAGGAATCAGGCAAGTCAGAATTTATAAAGAATTGTTCTCATCCCTATTTTAATATTTATAATTGATTTTTTATTATGACTGTCGTATTAAAACACATTGTATGCCTCTTAACAGAAACAACAATATATTCAAATACGATAATGTGACGGTGAGGAAATAACCAGCTCTGTTTCTCTGAGATGATTTGAGGGCGTAACAATAAGAGTTTAACTTATTCATCTCAACATTGTGCCTTTTACACATAGTAACATGTAATGCTGAAATTACAGATGAAATCGCTATGGATATTTATAGATAGGAAGCCAATACGTTGTTTATGAAGATCATACAGCTAGCAATCTTTAGAGACCTTATTCTAACTGATCTTTCTCTACTTCTATCACACACCCTTAATATCACACACTGCTCTCTCTTTTTTCCTGTTAAATTAAAGAATGTTCTTGTGATCTCCCTATGGAGTCGGTTTTAGATCTATGATTACATACAGAACTGATGTTCCCAGAGAGACTGCAGTGTTGTAATTTGTCTGAAGTAGTTGTACTTTAAGTTGTTAAGCACATCACTGAAATCTTAATGCCTCTGTTTTATTTGTTGATTCAAATACGAAACTGCTCTAGTGTCTGGTTTTTGAAGTTTCATTGCTCAGATAATGATGTGTTCAGTAAAAATCTCATAATTGTTTAGCACTGAGCCTGGGATTAAGCAGCAAGATAGACCTAAAATTTTCCAATAACTGGGTGATGAAGAGAAATGGTAAGCAGAATTTCGTCCCCAATGAAATTCAGCTACTTTTTGAAGGCTGGTTGATGTAAAATAACAGTGCTCTGATGAATAGACCACTCTGTGATTATTTCTAATTGTTTGCTTACTAAGTGTAATGACAGATTTAAAAAAACAATAATAAAGCTTTATACAGCAAAGAACTACTAATAAAAGAGTTTAGACAGCTGACATGCAGATGCCACATCCTGCAGCCACATAGAAAATGACACCGTCCAATAAATACACATTTCATTGAGAGATTTTCAGCTCAGCTCAGTGATTGCACTAAGAATAAGAATGTGACAGGAGCCAAAGTTAGCAATTACAAACCAGGAGAGCTGAGATAAAGACGCTAACTGCATCATAACATGCATTTACATTCATTCAAATGGGACGAGGTAAGAAATTTTTGTACCTGTTTCCATGGTCATCGTCTTTTCAGAATATCATATGATAAAATTCTGCTAGTTATCTGGATATTCAAATGAATAGAGATATGTAGAAATTCCCAAGATGTATAGCTTTGTAGTAATTGTAGGTCTGTCTCTAGAATGTATGCATTTCTAAAATACATATTTAAATTTAAAAAAATATTTTCACAGTCTCATCATGATTCTTTCTCACAATAGAAATTATTTGTCTCGGTTGCTCTTATTCTTTCAGGTTTCAGCTCTTATCCATCCCAATTATTTTAAAGCATAAGATGACCAAAGTTTCATTGTAAGGCTCAGTCACCTATAAGTGAAACAGAAATCCATCTAGTTAGAACATACATGGAAATTTTATAGCACATTGCTTTGGCTTATATGCTGATGTCCCCCAGATTCTCATGTGGTTCTAGGTGGGGTGTTTTGAAGGTGGCTGTGTTAGGAAGACTGAATGTGGATTGCAGGTGTGATACTAGGATTAAGAATGTTGATAATGGAAGCCTCACCCTGGATGGGAGGGGCGGCAATCAGTAGGCTCATCTCCTGGACAGACACGCAGGCGGGAGGAAGGCGGGCTGCTCCTGCTCCTGCTTGCTGTCTTCTGCCTGCCACACCGTGAGCTGTTCCTCCTCTGTGCTGCCCCCTGACCTGCCCCCCTGCCTGGGAGCTGGCTGACAATGAACTGAAACCTCTACAAATTATGAACTGAACTAAATCTTTCCTTCTTTATGTTTCGGGTGTTGGACATTTTGTCTTACCAAAAAGAAAAGTAAGACACTCATAAAACTTGAGTGTTTCTTTATGATGCTAATTTTAGGCAGAGCTGGGACTAGGGACAACTCACTTTAAAAATTGCTTTCCCATTTTTCTGTTTTTATTTTTCTATATATACCTCTTTAACAGTGAAATCTATACAAATAATGGGGGAAATTTGTTGCTAATACATTGGATTCTTATTTCTCAGGTTTCAATTCAAAATAATAATTAGATCAACTCATAAGAAGTTGAGGGCTGGGAATATAGATCAGGGGCCCAGTGCCTGCCTGGCAAGTGCGAGGTCCTGAGTTTGATTGCCAGTACCCAAAAAAAACAATAAAAAAAAATCACTCTATTTCACAGAGCTTGACACTACATGAATATGAACAATTTCCAAAGTAATTTTAAAGTCAGTTTTATGCATTGATTTATTAGTTATTAACTTATTTAGACACAAGAGTGGTAAAGTTATAATTCTATTTCTTCATGGAGAAGAATAGAAGTCCTCTCTTTGTCATTTTCTGGAAAATTACTCAGTGTGTTGGTACATTAATGGCATAATTAAGCAAAACTAAAAGAATTTAAGAAACTTTTGATTTTGTTCTGAACTGTAGTTTATATTATATATAATAGGAATTCAAACTTAGCTTAAACTAAACCAAAAATAGCAATTATTTAGAAAAAATAATTTGCATGAATCTATTTCACTCCAATGTCTTCTGACAATATAATACAAAAAAGCAGTGCTATGATTTGGACTTTTATTTTGTGTAGTCATTTATCTAAAGAGAGAGAAACCAGAGAACGGAAATAATTTTTAAAATGTATGTTACAGCATTAGGTGAGTTCAAGACATTGTTTCCCTTATCATTTAATGCTATTTTTTCAAACCATTTGTTTGCAAAATTGTATAAGAAATTTTAAAATTATACTTCTAACATAAATCTCAGTGCCAGCATCCCTTTCAACCAAGTGCTATTCACCCACTGAAGAGCTGGGAATATTTCCCCCCATAGCTGACAGAAAGTGCTGTGCAAATTCAAAGGAAATCAATAATAAAAATTAAAATTTTGTTGAAGAATTAGAGACTTGTGAAATTGGAAAATTTCTGCTAGAGAATTGTTTTCACATACACTATTGCCAGGGAAGATTGACCAAATTTAAACTGGTTAACACTGAACAAGAGAAAATCAAAAGGATCAATTACATAGGAAACCATTGAAAAAATAACAATTTGCATGTAAAAGATCAAGAGAGACATTTTGGAAAATGAAGAAAGCCATAAAAATATTTTCATGAATATACAATTTGCCAAAGGGAAAGTAGAGAAAGCAATAAAATAGCATAGGTATATTCTGGGCTAGGAAGACAATAACTCAGTGTCAAATAAGTGTATATGAAGACAGAGGTAACTCTTACAGTGTATGCAATTTAATGTTGTTTTTAAGATTAAAGAAAATATTTTTTCTTGTACTATGTAATGTGAACTTCTGGGTTCTTTGCTAGCCTGAGTTTTGTAAGTTTTGGATTTTTACATCATTTGTCCCATGTTAGCCTCCATTGTATCTGTGTATGTGTGTGTGAGAAAGAGAGAGAGAGAGAGAGAGAGAGAGAGAGAGAGAGAGAGAGAGAGAGAGAGACAGCAAGTGACAGGGAGACAGAGAAATCTACACAGATATGACCGCATGCACCATTGGTCTTATGTGTACACATACAAAGAAATAACGTACATTTCACAAAATGTAGAACGTTGAAGAGTTCAGCCACAATTCCTCCTTTAGTATTTCTTAAATATTTGCTATTTTTGCAAAAACAAAAATAGTGTAAAACTTTTCTTATAAAAAGAAACTTTTCTGTAGCAAAGAGTCAAATTTCTACAAATAGTAAAATATTAAATGTAATATTGCAAGACTGACAGTGGCAACTGAATGTAGTTATTGAAAGAAATCATTTTTCCCCTGATGTGGGGTCACTGACGGTGAGATACCTAGAAATCGTTTTATACAGAATAGTTTCAAAAGGTGAGTGGTTTCCCATGGAAGTGGAAAACTTTCGTGACAAAATACACGGTCTTTACAAATGCGTGTGACTAGATTCGCCCCCGTCTGCTCTCCTCAGCAGCCAGAACTCGTGTCCCCCTTGCCGCTCTCTGGATCTGTCCCCGCAGTTTATGGCCTCTCCTTAGCTCTTCTGCGGGTCTCCGTCAGTCTCTATCGCTTTGGCTCTTAAAGCTCTGCCATGCACACTGTGTTAACCGCCCACAGCGCTCCAGCTGCTCCTCAGTGTGACCAGCTCAGCCCACTCTGTGGAGGACAAGTGGCCAAAGGGCCGCCTGCGGGCAGCTCTATCGCGGTCTGCAGTGCAGCGGAGGGCGACAGTGCCCAGGGGACCGTACGCCGGCCTGAGCAGAGACGTATGAAGGGACACTGGACACAGGAGGGGCGGGTCCGCGCGCGCACAGTCTCCGCATCTCGGGAGCCCAGCTGGAGATCTCCGGAGCTGTGGCCAGCGGTGGGGGCGCACGGAGAGGCAGCAGAGCCACCCGGGAGGCCGAGGGTGACGCTGACGCAGCCAAGGACACACCGTCTGGGAGTGGCTGTGGTGTGTCTGGAGCGACCTCGGTGTCACAGCTGCAGCTCGCTGGACCGCAGAAGCGGCTGCTGCAGTGACCGCGCTCACCTTTTCTGCAGGTGCACTTGGCCGCAATCACAACTGCCACCACTTCCACCAAGCTTTCCGGGGTGGCAGCAGTGTGGTTCGTGATCTGATAGGTTCTGGAAAATTCAAAGTTAGCAGCAGCAGCCTCGCTGCACTCCTGATGTTCACCCCGCTGGGCACCCCCTGCCTCCGCCTCAGGGAGGCCTCGGAGCGCCCGAGTCCCCGGTGGGTGGGGAGGGCATCACAGCACTGGTACCGCAGAGGGAACAGGGAGGACCCGCAGTGGCCTGAGGGCAGCTGCCAAGGCGGCCGCAGAGGTGCAGGAGACACTCAGCCCTGTGGGGGACCCCTGGGCAGATGAGCCGCACCCCTTCGGGAATCAAAAGTACAGAGCGAGGGTCAGATTCGCTTTTCTATCTCAACTTGTGTTCATGAAACGTCATCGAGTGGATGAAGGAACTTTGAAAACATATTTAAGATTACGACAATAACAGCGTGACACGATATTTGACACTTTGTGTGTCCTAAAAACAGTAGGGGTCCAAGATAGTTTAATTTCTGATGTTAGAGCTTTTAAAAATAGAGTCCAGCTGCCTTGTCGAGTTGTGTTGTTTGACACAGCGAGGACTCTGAAAAGTCCAAATTACTTCGTGAGTGCATTTTTAACACTAGAAAAAGTGGAGATGCAAATTAAATAGAACTTTCAAGATATTCATCAGAAGCCTCTTTCATACCTCCTGAGTGGGTCAGGATTTGATCTCTTTCTATGGGGAAAAGTGTTTTCAAAATGTCTGAAATCTTGTGTTCAGAAGAATTGTGTTTTACTTAATTTCAAGGCAGATAAAGTCTTCTAGTTACTGGCGAACTAAAATATCATCTTGTGCCCTGATGGGTTTTTAAAGTGCATAACTTACCTGCATGTGCAGAGATATAAAATTGAGCTACCATTAACTATAGTATTTCCTGACTAGAATAGAGTATTATAATGCAAACGTGCAAACTTTCTGACTAATTAAGAACTTCGTCTTGAGAAGACCATTCTGAGAACAGAAGAACAATATGCTAAAGATGACTGAAATCTTAATAGACTGAGTTTATTTTCATTGTTCAGAGTGTTTCTGGTTATTTGCTTACTGTCTCCTAAAAATAGTCCTCAGAATAGTAAATATTTTCATCTTAAAAGTGCAATACAGAAAAATAAACTCTGCTTTGAGGAAAGGGCTCAGTGTGTTTTGAATTTGTTAAACTCCTTCCCTTGATTTTTACCAGTGCGCACAGACTGAGGCTCCACATCTGACATGAGGAGCACAAGCTCTGGACGCTTTTCTTCCCATCCTAGCTGCTGTGCAAGGTCCCACAGCAGTGTCTGTCCCACCACAGTTGCCTGTACTTTTATTTCTGAGCCTTGTTCTGGAAATTGAGGGATCTTGGTCCATGCTCTCCTGGGACAGATACTCATAGATAACCCCAAGTTTGAAGAGGTCAGTGTCATAAGTGTGACCCTTCACTAATAGGGAATAAAAGTCACTGGGCAGTTCTTCCATTTTGTAATCATTCTGGGGAATCTCCTGATTGCCCTTTCCATGCATCTTCGTTAGGTCCTCAATGTGTATGAGTCATTTATTGCTGCATAATAAATAGGCCCTCGTATCCAGTGCCTTCAAACAGCATTTGTTCCCACAGGTTCTCTGGGTCAGGAGGTTAGAAACGGCTTACATGGGTAACCTGGGTCTGGACATTTCCATGAGGTTGTAATGAGGCTGTTCGCTGAATTATCAATTTATGGAGACTTGAGGTGAAGCTGAGAGGTCTTTTTAGCTGACTCATGCAGCTACTGACCAGAGGCTCCAGCGCTCTTCTAGATGGATTTATCCATGGTTACTCCAGTGTTTTCATGAGCCAGCAGCAGTCTTACCCAAGAGACCCAAAATGAGAAGGAGAAAAACTCATTTCCTGTGTGCGCTATTGATTAGAATTCCGTGTGAATTCCACCAAAGACAGCCTGCATTCAATGGGAGAAGAGTAGGCTTCATACTTTTCAAAAGTACGGGATGATTTTAAAACCTTTGCAGCTGCAGTGAGCCCGAGTTCCCACAGTGGCAAACTGATAAATAATCCATCACTGACTTGGGTGTCTGCCCTGTCTCACTCCTTCCACTCCACTCGTGTTCTTTGCTTCACATCCTCCCCCAACAGCCCGCACAAAGCCCTGGTCTCCACCCTGCAAATGAAGCATTTCCACCTGAAACAGCACAGCACTGGGAAATTTCAATACTTTTAGTATCCAGATTTTATGGAAAACTAGTGTCAGACAACATCTGTAAAGAGAATTTCATCTTAGACATTTATTTTTTATTCATTTGTAATCACTGAGACAGATTTAATGCTTCCTTTTGGTCTAACATACTTTACTCATATTTGTTCTGCCAGTTGTTTAGACAATTCTTTGATTTGTAATCTCAAGAAACTTAGATTTGCATTGTAATAAATTCCATATGAGACTAGTCTCTTCTTAATCTTCTTGCATAACCAATAGATAATAGACAATAGAACAATTTAAGTTGAAAGTAAAAACAGTAAATTAAAAATGGCTTTTAAAATTCTTAATTTAGGCAATATTACTAAAAGTAGTACCCATTTTACATTATCAATTAAAATTATACTCCATGCATTTTGCTTACAGCAATAATAAATTTGAGTTACACATTTGACTATTAGGATTCCATTCTATCATAATTTTTACAAAACAATCCAAGAAACTTAAAATAACTGTTATGTGAAAAATGCAGAGGGTAGTATGTGCTTAATTAAATAATGCAAAAAGTCATAATCTTAATTATTTGTTCAACATTACATTGAACAAAAGGTCCAGGTCATCTTGGTTGACCCAGGACAGTCCATTCAACTTGTTAGGATGGCCACATTTACCAACTAAGAATTTCTCTAGTTTTCCTCAGATAGTTGGCAGTTAATGATGTCAAAATATCTATAGAATAATCATAAAAAGAAAAAAGGTAGTGTGGTAAATATCTGATCATTCACATGATGGAAAAATGTAAGAAAAAAGTTGGAATTTCACTGACATAGATAAATTGTTTGATCATTTTAGTTTCAGTTTGATTGTGTAGTGTATTATCAAGGACAAAAAGGTCAGGCCACACAGGTAAAACACATGACAAAAATGATTGTGTTTGTTGTGTTTTGCTTATGGCTATTCTTCAGAGCTATGACTACTTGCATGAAAAGAAACCAATACATGATATTTTTTTTTTACCAATACATAATTAAACAAATTTAAGCAAAAGTTATATCCAGGGTGTGAGCATTCCTAATTGAAAGATCCTTATTCATGGTTAACTATTACTGGTTACCTGTAAAGGAAGAGACAAATTTTGAGAGTTATATATTAAATTATGTTATAAGTAAAAGAATATTTCTATTTACTTATTATTCAAAAAGAAGATAAATTACAGAAAAGAACTGCAAGAACTTTTGAAATTGTATGAAGTGACTTTTTTATATGTATACAGCACTTGTTATCAATTCTATTGTTACTGACTTCAGCAAATTTCTCAATGAATGAACATGAGGTTTCGGAGTGTTTAGTTAATATTTTTAAAGGTGATATTTATAATGCGACTTCCTCCTAGGAAAGTATTGAAATACATTCTTCAATTATATTATAAAAGCCAAGTAAATGGCATTAGAAAGTACAACTGTATTTCTTTTTACCTAATGCAAACATTTCAAAGGCAAATAAGAATTTAGCAAGTATATGTAAGTTGAATTAAATCCTACTAAAATTAAATGGTTAGACCTACAAAGTGAAATAGAAAAATGTTTCTAAGTAGAATTGATTATGTGGGATGGAAATTAAATTTTTGAATGTTTATTATTTTTCACCCAATTATATGATGCCAGACAGTATTTCATCCATTTCATATGGTGTCTGACAAATTCCTCTGTTATATATGTCATAATTTAACCTGACAAATGAACCAGCTGGTGGTTTGCCCATACATCTCATCATGGACAGCAAAATCAATAGGAGAGGTGATGATGGTTTTCCTGTAAGGAAGTGGGATAGATGAAGAAAGTAATAGAAAAGAAATATCACAATGTTGCTCTTAATAAACACAAAAATGGAAATGCTCATACTGAAGCATCAGTAGTAATGCTGAAGGAAAGGGATGGTGACCAACAGAACTTCATGTGAAGGTATGCAGGCCATGAGGTTATCAAAATAGCTACAATATGAACTGAATGATTAGTTTTCCAATTTATCCATAACAGGTAGAAAGACAGTATCTTCCAATCTGAAGCATGAAAGGTTATATTCTTCAGGTGTATAATATTGACATATATATTTTTCATTATTCTTCCTCAGATGCCTTCCTGGACTTTCTGATCAATTTTGTGAAATTAATATATATGAGGGTTCCTCATCATCATATGTACATGTTACAAAGTGTGACTTACACATGAATTCATATATTTGCAAATGTCAACAATATAAATATAGCATTTTAAAAGTAACAAGTATGCAGTGTAAATATTATAAATATAAGCTTATATGTATAATACAGTTTTCAAAATCAGTTCCATCAATAGTTTTGCTTACTATCACTCAAGTTCTAAGCAACAACCAGGCTAAAAACACATAGCGAGTAATATTTCAAGACTTTACAGAAAACCATAATACTTACATTATTAATCCATTTTGCTATATGGATTTTCTACATTTCTATAAGCTTCAGATTTCTGATCTTTATAATACTCATGTCTGGTTCACAGTAAGTCTTTTATAAATGCTAGTTGTTAACTAATATTAAAAATATTTTTCCAAGCCAGGCATGGTGGAGCAAGCCTGTAATTCCAGCACTTAGAAGATTGAGGCATGAGGATCGTTGTGAGTTCAAGACCAGCCTGGGCTATGAAATGAGTTCAAGACCAGCCTGAACTACACAGTGAGACCCTGTCTCAAAAAATAGGGCCGGGGATTTAGCTCAGTGGCCTAAGTGCTTGCCTGGCAGGAATGAGGTTGTGAGTTTGATCCTTGGTACAAAAACAAAAACAAAAACAAAAACAAAAAAAAACCTGTTTTTTTCAACAATTTTTGACATAGAGAACATTAAACTGATTTTGTTGAAGGGATAACTGCTGCTGTGGTCAGAATATTTTTGTTCCTCTAAAATTCACATACTGTAAAGTAGTCAGTAATATAATAGGATTACAGATTTGATTTGGAAAGGCAACCAAGTCAGGAGCATGGAACTCTAAAAAATAGGATTAGTGCCCTCCTAAAAGAGACCCTGAAGAGTTGGCTGGCCCCTTCAGCCATGAGAGGACACAGTCAGAAGGCCACCCTAACAGTAATAGATCCTCACCGGATGTTACACCTGCTAGCAAGTAGAACTTGGACATCCCAATCCCCAAAACAGTAAGAAATAGTATATTCATAAGTTACTGAGTGCACAGTATTTTACTAAAGTACCCCTGAACGAATTAAGAAAGTTGTTCACAAATAATTCAGGTTCTTTTGGCCATTTGTACCTTTGATCATATTCTCTTTAAGATCAATTGTTTGGCATGCACAGTTTATTTTCACAAGCTTTTTCGCTCTTCCCTTTAGTTCTCTGCATTTTTAGACTCACAGTTTGCTTCCTGTGTCTTCATTCATCTTCAGCATTCACTTCCGTCCATTCTGCGGGGATGTAGAACTCCTGAATTTCCTTGAGCAACAGTGGTATCTCAAGAACACATATGGGGAATATTTTCAGCCTCTTAAAAATAATTTTCACTATTTACACACCCCCACAGACAATTTTATGTATTTTTTAGATATCTAAGAATTCTAAAGCTCTTGCTATTTGGCCCACTGAGGCAGCACCAGCCAGGTGATTGTGTAGGTATCATGGCTTGTACAATTTATGTGAAGTCGTACAAACTAGTGCGTAGGTATCAGCTTAGTGTTACCCACATGACGTTTGCAAGTTTAGTGTTTATTGAGAGCCCAGCTCTTTTTTGAACTCTTAGTATTAGTACTAGACTTTACTTGGTCACACAAAACATCTAGACATCATTTTATCTGGATTTTGAAATAGCCACTGTACATTAGACTATCACATTAAGGTTAAATTTTCTGATTTCAGGAATACATGTCATTTCCATAGTTTGGCATCTTCCAAGCAGAACTATATTTATCATGGCACAAGCATTTAAAACCTTATAATTGTGATCATAAACAGTGTGAAGAAAGTCTTATAAAAGCAGGAAGTAAAATACCTATGAACACTATATTTTTACTGTGGAAAAACATGTTTCATAATTGCACATCTCACTGATGTCCGTGTTTATGAAGACCTCACTATTGCGAGATTAGTTTTGGTGCTGTAAATCCAGACCCCGCTTCCTCGGGCTTCACCTGGAAACCCAGGCTCGCCTGAAGTCTCCCCAGGTTCACTGCGCAAGGCAGAAGACCCGGGAATTAGGCCCCCTGGCATTGTGAGGCGTCAGAAGTTGCGGGTACTTTTGATTTAAGTCTTAGACATTCCACAGCCTAAAGCTGGGGCAAAAACCAACCAACCAACAAACAAAACAAATAAATTCCTGGAAAATGCTGGGGACCCTCCTCCAGCCCTTGTCCGTGCTCCCAGAGTGTCTCATTAACCGTGGCTCTGAATCACGCAAGCGTCACCTAGGGGAAACAGTAATCTCGATCCCGGAGGTTCCGTTTTATCCATCCTCAAACCGTGTGTGACAGTGCTGTGCGAACAGGGTGTTTTATGCCCACTGTAAAATCCACTGTCTCCCTACAGTCCTGTCGTGTTGACGAATGTATGAAATTGTGGAACCACTCGCGCAGCCCGTCAAGTAACCACACTCCCCGGAATGTGCCCTTGCTGCGCCTTCGTAGTGAAACCTGTCCTCAACCCCAAAAGAAATTTATTCTGACAGACTCATGAGCTTTCACCATTTCGCCCCTAAAAATCTGACGCTTCTTTCACATGTGTTCAGACTTCTGAACCCTGAGAGCTAAATATGGGAAGACTTTGACAACTATGTGCCTAGCAATAATAATAATTACAGCAACAACAGCCAGACTAGGACAGACACCGTACTATTTCCTACGTACCAACTCATTTGGCTTTCTCGACAATCTTGAGAAGAATGTATCTCATTTTCGTGATCTCATTTTACTGATGAGAAAAGACTCCTAGACCCAATGGGTGACCTTCTATGTTAGTGGCAGAACTGTGATTCATATCCAAGAACTGTGGTTTGAGAACTCGTCTTCTTCCTGGTTCCCCAAATGATGTAGCACTGAACAGCAGATACCTCAGTTATGCAAAATGAATCAAGTCTAAAGATTGGTTGTACAATAATTGACCTTATAGTCACAAGAATTTACACAGGAAAAAGCTACAAACACAAGAAACAGTCTTCCTCAATAAGATCATCAGTGTGTTCTAACTTAGTACGGATTCTAATCATTGTGAAAATTCTGCAGGGCGGTTTTCACCATGATCTGTTTGAAATTTCTCTTTAAAAGCTTCCATGAGCAAAAATTTAAAACTCTCCAGTGTTTTGAACATTTCACAGGGAATTGTCTTCTACCAGACATGGTAAAAAGACACAAAGATTGACTTGTTTAGTTAGTTCATGCCCAATTTTCCTTGTTATCCACAGAAATAAATGGTATTAAATAATACTGATATTTCTTACTAATAATACTTAATACTGATAAAACTTTAAAAATTACTGAAAATTCTTTCTTTTATTTTTGTCTAAGTCATGCACTTTTGTTTATCTTCCATGACTCTGGCTGCAACCTGCCTTCACCAGGCATTATTCTGTCTTTAAATAAAACATGGAAAATCTTTGCTATTTTCTGTTTCCATCAGTTGTCAAAATCTTCCTTAAATTCAAATTATGTTGCCAGTTATCAAAATTTTCTCGTATTCACCTAACATCTGTTTTTCCCTTCATTGTTGTGACCCCGA